>JAOBYG010161088.1:0-18281 GCA_025403545.1 Epizoanthus stellaris
CATAGAGCAGACTGTTACAATAGTCTAGACGACCAATCACTAATGCTAATATTAATGCCTGCGCTGACTGGTGGGTGCATGAGGTATTTCCTTATGCGCCTAATATTGAATAAAGAATAAAAGGATTGACTACCTGTTCTAGTGATGTGAACATTAAAATTCAATTCAGCATCAAACCAAACTCCGTATGTATGTTGTATGTATGTATGTATGTATGTATGTATGTTGTATGTATTTATGTATGTATGTATGTATGTATGTATGTTGTATGTATGTATGTATGTATGTATGTATGTATGTATGTATGTATGTATGTATATATGTATGTATGTATGTATCAGTGAATAGATAGATATATATGATATCGCCTAAAATAGCCTGCGGGGTTAATCTAGTTAGGTGACATGATTAATGGTTGTACTGAATTATTTGCCTAGGTCAGGTAAACCTGCAAGGCTTAAAACACAAAAGGAAAAGAGACACAAACAAAAGATCAAGTACCCTGATAATTATGATTAATGCAGTGCCGTGATCTGTTGGTTCCACTATCGCAGAGGACCATCTCATTTCGTACTAGAAATTATCTCACCAACCACACTTACACCACTGTTCTCGATCTAGTTATGACTAGTACTATCTCACCGATTTGAATTATAAGTAGCTATAGCAAATAAATAAATCAACTCAGTGAATGAAATTACCTAATAGTCTAAAAATATCCTTTTAAAAGTAGCTAAATAAACAGTTCTATTGTTTCGAAACCTATAATCACAAAGCGAGACGGATCACTTCCTGCCTTCCTAATTTTCCATTTATGGCATTCTATAAGCTGAGCAAGTGAAAATATTGTTTTGTTAGGATAACAGAGCTCTTTTTGTCTCTGTCCTGTCCTGTCTGTGTGTCTGTGTGTGTGTCTGTCTGTCTCTCTCTCTCTCTCTCTCTGTCAGGCATTGGTATCTGTTTTGGCTACGGATGGGAAAATAACTAAATAAGAGAATAAAAGATGTTATCAGTGACTAAAATGTAGCAGTTCCAATCTTCTTGACTTTGTTCAGTGCCCATCTATAATTTTGATTAGCGTTCTCAGTTTTTGAACAATTGCTCAACTACCACTGAAGAAACCGTCTAGCGCTGTCCTTTTTCCTCCATCTAAATATTTCTTTAGCATTGCCACATTTATAGAGTTACATTTTCAAGAACATGCTGGTGTCTCGAAATAGGAGCAGGCAAAGTGCATTTCAAGAATGGCAGGTGAAATAATAAAACCGCAGGTTAAATTTTACAGGGTTTGTTCCACTATGAATTCCAAAAATAATAAATTGTCTGCAGGCCACAATTTGTTTTCTATTTCGAGCATGTAGTTCAGCAACACTCCATTTAAAATCCTGCATGCATTAAGAGACGATCAGTTTACTCTCAACGTGTTTTTAATAGGACTCTTTGAACATGTTCGAACCGCAACGGAAAACCAAACCGGAGACTCGAGGCTTAAACTCATTTCCTTAAACCTGCATATATGTTTCGCCCAGACTTGCCCTCTCCAATGTGTTCCTATGACAGTTTATCTATTATAAAAATACAAGAGAAAGTCTAAACGTTGTAAAACCGACAAATCACCCAAACTGAGACAAAATAAAAGCAATTTCCAAAATGTTTTTAAAATTATAACTCATTAGATGGACACCTGAACATTATCAAGACGATTGGAGCTAGTGTTTTTTTACTTTTACTGACTAATTATCTCGATTTTAGCAAAATGCTATGTCCGTTGTCTAGCTTTCAGGATAGGTTCATCGAACAAATTAACAACTTGAAGCACAAGCAGAGAGGTTCGTCCCCAGGTCATCCAACTGATGCTGTTTGTCAGTAGTTTGATGGAGACCCAAGGCCAGTAACTTCTTAGATCTTTCACACCAAAGAACGAGCAGCGATTTTTGTGTATGATTAACGTAAACTTAAAAGTTAGAAGTTTGAAGTCGGATTTTGGAGGGTATTGTAAAATATTTTAAAATGATTTCACATTATATATAAAATCTCATCCTGGTAAGTGAGTGTGCAATTTGCACAGGTTTAAGGTTTCTTTGCAGGCCATATATATATAAAGCATTATTGTGATCTGACACCACTTGATATTGGTTGTTGGTGCCTTGGTCTAACAGGGCGGATAATAACAGGTAACACCCTTCGCCCAACCCAGGAAGTGAGGTTAAAGGTGACAACTTAACATGGCCGCTGACAATTTACCTACAAAGAAGACTAATCTATCATATCCATTCAAAGTGTCTGTCAATGACAATTGGAAGATATTGTAATTATGGGAAATATTAGTTTCACTGCGAGCAAACGTTCCATATCTGTTTTCCGACCACACGGAGATTCTTTGAACTTTATATGATCTGAGTAATCTTGCATCTTCATATACTGTAGGAAAGTAAACAAAAGAAGAATGGTTATTGATCATAAATGGTTCAAATGCTTTAATTTATTCTTAAATTATTTTTTATGACTCAAATCGCAAAATACATTTAATAACAGCCGGATTATCTCGAAAGTCTCTTCTCGATCTCGCACCATCCCATCTATCAATGTACGGACTCGTACATCCGAGATGTATAACAATCATTACGGTACTGTACAAATGGCCTGCGTAGACTGAATATTAGTCACATGTACAAGCCATAACTTTTGTCTGTAACCTCTGAGTAACTTATGACTTTGTAATGATTTCCCTCCTAATTGTAATTTTAAAATTAAATTTATATTCAGTTGAATTAGACCTAGTATCATTATGGACAGTATATAAACTATACCTTCCTTGGTATTTTGTACTGATAGCCAATTCCAAAATTTTCATTCGAACCCCTGCTGCTCTAGATCATTAGAAAGGGCGAATTTAATAACTCGGTCACTCAGACTCTCTTACCCCGTTTATAAACAATATAAACAGCAAGGAATAAATGGAGTTGTCTTTTAAGAACAGCTAATGATGCTTATAATTAGAGTTTCCGTTGCCCCAGTACAGGAGCGATTCAGAGACAGTTTGGATTACCTCCATGGATATTGATGGATGTTCACTACAATACAAAACACGAAATGGGCATTTTTTAGTGGTAGTCACTTTGTTTTTTGTAATAGCACAAACCCTTTGAACCGACTGATTGTAGGCTTTTGTAGGCCGTTTGAACTGCGCTGCCAGTTTCACTTTGATTTCATCCGCCCAGTTTTTGATATCGTATATCTTGGCACCAACTTTGCGACTTCCAAATATGCGACAATGTTATCCAGACGGCAGATCGAAACTCGAAACTTACTAACTTGCTAGCAGAACCGTGATTTTTAAAACAAGGGAGTCAATCGATGTATAAGTTCAATATTTGATGCCATAAATTTAGGATAACTTAAACGAACAATAGGTTTTTGTATAAGGAAACCGTTATGTAACTCACTTTGACAGGGAGGTACTCGGGTATTTCAGAAAGGGTGGCAACAAAGGGGTGTGTGGTTCTGTTTTGCTTCCGAAATTATGTTTCTCCTCTGATTTATGGAAAGGGGTTAGTTTATAATATAATATCAAAGCTTCCCAATTTTTTTGCCCAGCTGGAGGAACATTGTGCAGCGAAAATGATGCTGGTCCAGATTAACAGAATGCCTACCGGCTACGTTTACGGCTGGAAATGAATAAAATACGCGTCTCTCATCTTTCTGTTCCGAATAAACAAAATGCCTTTGAGTGATAACTGGTTGCTGCTTCTAAATAGGTATTTGGCAGTATATTAGTTACAAGTTAATTTTAGTTAGACTCCGCGTCTACACTGCCAATTGAGTAGTCAGGTCCGTATCTCGGGAGTGGAGATACGCCTTCTAGAACTAATAGGCAGTAATATAGGAAGTTGATCTGGTCTGCAGTGCTTGTACGTGTCTAATTGCTTTGTTAACAAAAGCAACAAGGTTCAGACTGCCCGCATACGCGCATGCTCCAAGTTTTACAGTTACTTATTCTGAGCTTTCTATTAGTATTACAGATAGCTGTCGGACGGGTACTTCAAGCTGGAGTGTTGCAAGATAAACAGAGAAAGCGTTAGTGTGTGTGCATGGGCAGTTACAGGTTGTTATTCGCAACGCACTAACCATAAGGATGAAGTGTAAGACCAAACCCAATGGCAAAAATGTGGTACCCGATCATCCTGCCATCGGCACAGCTCGTATTTCTAAATTTCAGACATGTAAAGTATTCCACAATGTGAAGCATAAATCAGTAACTGGTCATCATGGCGACAACAAACAGAGACACGCGTACAACTGAACAAATTAAATAGTCCGTGGAACACAAGGAGCTAATTTAAGGACTCAAGTCCTCCCTAACCGACAGTCTACATTACTCAATAGGTTAGCCAACTGTCAAGCAGTTTAATGTGAAGTGGCGCAAGGTACCACGATTGTATGAACACTATTCAAATCTTTCAACTTGGACCAATGGCTTAACTGTTAAGTTGGGTTTTTTTTTACAATAAATTACCATCGTCACTTTATTGTCAACTTTCATGATAAGCAGTTTGTAGACAAGGAGACGGCTTACATAGCTATAAGGACTTATAAGATCAGTGAGGATAATTCATTTGTTGTATACTATTAAAATGAAAAAGGATAAAAGATCGCTGCATTCCATGCTGATAAGTAATTTTAAAAGCCCTAAGTCCTAAATCTCAGTGTAACAATCTCTCCATCTTGTCTACAGCTCGGTAATTTGGTGTGGGCCTGATCTTTTCTGTCCTTTATTATCGCTTTATTTCATTTCCACTGAGCAGAACTTTCTTGTCTAATGTATATAGTTTTGAAGGATAAACAAAGCTAGAGGTCCTCGGAAACAAGTGTCCTACTTTATGGCTTTATCCGTTTTATTCTATAAGTGTGCCACTGCATCCGTTTTCGCTTCAAAACATTTCAACATGGATTAACACGTAAACCAATCCGTGAGTGTATGGGGATTATAATATTTTTCAAATCTCTGAATGTCCTTGTGGGTGACAGGACAGAAAGTATGACAAACTAAGTACGACTCTGATTCATTGCCATTGGTGTTAGCTCCCCTTAGCTCATAGAAACAAATCGACCGCGACGGGTTTAATGCTATATACGACTTGACTTTATTCGTTGGACAAACGTTGTCGGTGGTGAACGATTAATCACTGTTGTCGTTTCATGCAATAATTGAATAAACGTTATTTATATCAGTAGATAGTATTTTTAATTGATTCTGACTGACTAAAATCCTCTAAAATGACTTTTGTATGCTTGCATCCAGGTGTGCATACAAGGTGGGGAAATTGCCTGGATATAACAACTTTATTGCGCTTTCATGTAGTTGAAATAATTCTTTTAAAATCAGTCTGAATGAATATCACTTGATAGCCAATAAAACCATCATCATTCATCCTTTTATCATGTTTATCATAAAACATTGCCAAGAATATTCCAAAACAAATGGTGAAAGATCAAACCTGGAGGCAGGCTTTAAAGGAAATCTCTGAAAAGAAAATATTCAACGCTGTTTCTTATTACGTTTTTATTGAAAACATCTTTAGACACCCAGTGACCAGAAAACAAATTCGCGACTGAAAGCAACTTGGATACCGCAGATGTCAGCGAGCACGGGTCAAAATCAACACCAATAATAAGAAATCTACTTAACGCTGGAGCAGACCCTGAAGTTATCAGTTTTCTTTCTTTAGACTTTACTCTTTTGGAAAAGTTAAAGAAACAATTCTTTATCATGAGTAATCTGTAGCAGCTAACGAACTAGGCAAACCTGGGTCCGACTCTGATCTTTCCTCCCTTTAGGCCCGCCAGCGCTACCGTTTAACGGCGACGGCGACTTAAAGCAGTACAGATACGCTGATCGGGAACAGTCCAGAACAAAGTGCGATTTCTAGATGACTCGGTAGGCAAAAGAGAAGCCCACTGACCTAAAGCGGAGTCCTTGTCGATTGATCAGTTAAAATGACTAAAACCAACTTGTTATGTATGCCAAAAGCAAAGCCAAAGACCATCATGGCGTTTTACTTTTGGTTGCCTGTATATTCATCATTAAAGTAACTAATATTCACCGACTAGCTTTCTTCGTATTCAGAGGCTAAATTATAAATTAATGATATTGAACTAGTACCATCTTGTGCAACAAGGCTTTATAGTTTATTGAGCCCAATATAATTGCAATTTTTGAGCTCAAGATCTGACTTTTTTGTTTTGTTTTGGTGTTAGTCAAAACTGAATCGAACATAATCTTAGACTGGAACACTACACAATTGAACTTCTTGATGTTCCCCTTCGACTAATGAAGTTAAAATGGAGCACTCCTACTTTAGCCAATTGATATTATTTACTAAAACAGTAAAATTCTAGATCATGGAGATCTTTTTCTTGTATTGTTGTAAAAACAGTCCGAACTGCTTGAAATATCATACCGGCTCCGTCAGAAAGTGTAGCTTTTGTTTCAGCAGTGGTTCTTTCTAGGCATTCCGCGCCGCACTTGCCGACTTCATAGGACAAACGCAGACAGGTCAGTAAATTCCAGCAAAGAAATATAACTTGAAGGGTTGAGCATATTAAAAAAGGTGCTTGCTTAGAAATCTACATTCGTTTTGGCTTACAAGGTGAAAATGAACATACTAATGGTTCATTTTTCATTTTCTACAAGATGAAAATTTAAATCAGACACTTTTTTAATAAAAGCGAAAATTAACTACATCAATGGTCCATTTTTCATTTTGTACAAGGTGAAAATTCCGCTCAGGCGAGACACTTGTTTAATAATGCGACGATAGATCAGTTAAAGAAACATCCGCTAATTTTAGCCACTCTAGCTTGAAAATCAATTTACATGGCGCAAAACAAACAATCGTAATAATTAAATTTTCTTAAGGTCACAGGCACTGAGCACAGATACTGTTTATTTATATCACACATACTAAAGGAACACTTTCGAAACTCTAGCACGGTTCAGACACTTACGGCCAAACAAAAGTTTAGATTTGTCTTTAATTTAGAATTCTAGATAATATTTGAAGTAAACACGTTTGCAAAACCATTTTTGAGAGAGTAGTATAATAACAGCACGATACAAGAGAAGTTTCCAAATTATGAACTTTGCTTTGATTTAATATACAAAGTTACTTTTCAAGGTCAAGGATGAACATCAATGAATGAAAATCGCTTTCTTTTGCTGATAGCCTACAGCAAAAATGTTACTCTTAACACTGGCAAACACATTGCCTTGTTCCAATGACGCCTCCGGAATACTTCAAAGATGTTGGTGTAAATTTGTGCTAAACAAGCATTTTAACATTGTCAAACAGGAATAGCAAATTATCAATTTGTAGGAACTTTAATAATTTAAAGTGGAGTTGTTTTCCGCAATTATAAATGTGAAAATCCTTAATAATTTCAAGTTAATTTTCTTAGTGTCCTTAGTTAATAAAACGTTGAAAAACTGAAAAGTAATTCACTACTTATAAATACTGATAAGCAGATTTACAAAGTCATCAGTACACATTTGTTCACGGTAAATATTGTACCAAGTAGGGCTGTTGACTAACTGCTAAGTTTATGATCCAACAGAAAATGCTTATTACAGAACTGTCCGCCATCTGTTCTTTACTATATCCACACTTAAACTTCCGAGTTACATGTATCTGATTTAGAAATGTAGGATCAACCGAGTACACAGCTCTGGTTGCCTTCACAGTAGTGTCTATTCGTACTTTAATCCATTTAAGTTAGTCGTGTGCGAGATGTGTAGTATTAAAAAGGACGCAGTTCTCTCGTGTTACACTTGTGTCTTATGAATGAAGTTGTAGACTTTTCACGACAGCTACTGTACTGCTATGAAAGTATTATCTTACCTCACTAGATGCGTTCTTGGAGTAAAATAGCCACAAATGGAAAGAGCATTCTATGAGGGAATCACAGTATAAGTTTCCCAGTTTATTGCTGATTCTTGCCACAGACTGTTATAAAAGTATCACTAATACAAAATTTGTTGAAAAGAATCTCTTTGAAATTCAATTACCCTACGTGCGTTATCATCAACAATAATCTAATTATTTCCTATTTAATAATGGCAGTTAAATAAAAGCGGACACGTGTCGCGGTTTTCATTTCTTGACATTACATGATCCTCATTTTCGGGTGTGTTTACGAAACTAACACAGCTGTGGGCGACCTTACATATATTTCTCTCGCCTGACACAGAGAACAAATGCTATTATGATAATCGTATTTCTTTACAGAACACTGGTGCACACGGTAGTAGTTGCAGTTGCCTTTTAAGGCAACTCGTCTAGTTTGTAAAAAACATTTTAAAAGATTGTACCTTCCGGCTTTTGTCAGACAACACTTTGGCCTTGAACTCAAAATTCATAACGGGCTCTCTTGGAGATTGATTCTAGACATCATGTCTGATATACAGTGTCGAGGGTCTTCACTTACGTTTTCGCTCTTTGTTTTTCAGATAATCATTTAGACTAGCAAAACGATGATAGGTTACATCGGAACGTTACTATGGAGGTTAAAACAGATAAAAATATTCTCAATCCGCTGTATAGGCGGAAGAGAGCAAAAGGAAATCTCCGGTGATTGCCCTTTTGTCAGTGGTTATAGACCGACTTATACTGGTTATAGTTATAGTTATAGTGTGGTCTGTTAACAGCCACAAGCCGTTTGGAAAGAGAAACAGCTGAGATTTCAGCATGTACCAGCGCTGCACTGATGACACCGAACAGTGTTTAACTTTTCTTGTGGCATAATCGCGGCAGTTTAAGCTTCATTGTTACTGTGGAGTACAAGAAAAAATTGCAAATCAAAACTGGTAAAGTGATATTGTTCCGTAAACTCAGTTGAAAATCAATGTGGTATTGTTTAAAAAAAAACCAAAAGCTTATCAGTATATATACTTATCATCAAAATCACAAATTTAGTGAGAGAGCAGATAACATTAATTGCTCAGTTATTGATTACTCAAGACTTGATTTGTACTTGTAGTTTCTTGTCGAGAAGCATTAGCTTTTTAGCATCTTGACTAGCTCAGTTGGCACTTCTTTAAATGAGATCTGGCATGTAATGATATTAGACGATGAAATCATAATTTTAATATAGTCTCCATTGGAAGTCTTTATATAAATCACTCTGCACGCGCACTTCATAGTTCCGGTTGGAGTGTGCGCTTTAACCTTCGTTCACTTAAAATTCGAGTTCGTGTCAATACTAAATGTGTCTTTAACAAGGGGTCGAATTCCGTGACTCAGACTATGCCTTGAGGAACGCTACAATCTGTTGACAGATTAAAGATTCCGGTTAATTTAGAGGATATTATTGTTTATCTTACCGCCACGCCTATAAGAATTGATTCACTGAGGAAAAACGCACTGTTACACTTGTTTATAATAAATTCAACTTGGTAATATGCGCAGCAATTTTATTGAAAAATATTGTGCGGTCCTCTGTCAATAAGCAACTGGGTGGCCTCGATTTTGTTTCATGAGAATTGTTATTATGCAGTGGCACTGCCAAGGTTCTTAAAGCAAAGTGAAAAGTCGGGTTTTACAAAATATCGCGGTGGTTTACCAAATATGGTCAAATATAGGTAATCGTCATCTGTGTTCTAAGTGAGAACAGGAAGGAGGGATACAAGCTGTAATTGTCTAGGTCGCCGCGCCATATTACTAATCGAGGTATCAATTTATTTTGATTTGGGTGTCAAACTGTGTTTTTTGCTGTTCCAAGTGTTGTCAGGTTTCCTTGAAAATTTATCTTGGGTCTCGGCGGCAATTTAAACACTGGTCAACCGCAGTTGGACGGCGTAGGGTCATAGGCCAAATTAAAAGTTTTTGTTCTACTTCTCTATCAAGGTTGAACTAGTTACGACTTCCAGATTCGCTGATACCGTTGAAGGTTTCGGAAGCTTTACCTGCAAGCTCGAAAGAAAATACTCCTTTGTGTTACCAGATTTAGAAAGCGAAAACAGAAGATTGAGATATTCCTCAATCTGCTGAACTGTCTTGAGTGCTATCCAAGAACAAAGGGACTTTGAGCGGAAGGAAAACTCCTCAGTATATTTTTCTAACACGTGTCTTTTGACATCTGATAGAGAGCATCCTGTTTGAGTTACGCTCCGCCTCCTTGTCAGTCAAATCATGCCTGGATGCATAGACAGTATAAAGTGCAGAATTCCATAACACATCACTGAAAACCTGGAGCGCGTGGGTGATCGAAGCAAAATACAACTCGAATCTGTTGCGGATCTTTGGAGCGTTCTCATACAAACTATCTTGCGCGTGTTTTAAACGGCAAAAATCACAGCAGCAAAATCTCTTACACTATTCCAGCTTTTTGCTACAAGCTCTCAGCGTAATTCTTAAATCGTAACAGACGTTTTTCAACCCGCTGAAGACTGAAGCTGCTATAGCTATGATGGAAGAACAACTTTTCCCGGTTCTGGACTTACTGAGAGACTCCAACCTGGAGGCTTACTTTGGTGAGTTGTTTGTTTTTCATATGTTTAATCACTTCTGAAGAGCTTTGATGTGAAGTTAACTTCGTATTGGCTTAGCTTGCGTTTCACGATAGATTTTCTATATTTGCTGTTGAATTGTCGTTTTCCCGGGTATGTCTATTCCGGGCGTTTATATTTGTTTACAGATTTTGCCCAAGTTTTATAAAACTCTGCAGTGATATGCCTGTTCTTAGATCTTACGAGTCCCCGCCCATAATTGGTTTATTGTTTTAAATGGGCTTGACATCCGGTTAATTGGCCACGTGCCGGGACCACAGCGCAGCGCCCCTGACATCGCATATAAACTACGCGTTGAAGTTTGCAGAGTTACAATTCTATGCAACTAAATAAATCATTGTTTAAACTCGTCTAATATAAACTGCATGCAGACGACTTAGAAAATCAGATTCAAATGAGTTTTTCTGCCTCGATTTGGCACGGACTGTGTAACGCCAACATTTAAATCCCCCTTCTTCCGTTTTCATTGTATTCGAATGCCTTCCGGCTACACATTATTTTGCCGTCTTTGTGTTTTAAAAAGGGAGTGGCTTTCTTACATGTTTTCCTACTTCGATTTCCTACAGCAACTTGTTCTGTCAAGGAACCGAAAGACAGGCTCTATCTATTTTAATAGAAATAAGAAAATCTTGGTTTTATTAATAGGATTTACATTTGGGATTTGTGTTTTTCTTCATCATGATATGATCTCTTGGAGTTGGACTTATCGCTCGTAAAGCATAGACTGATAGAGGCAAAGATGCACTGAGTACTGCTCCGCAATATTTTAGGCTCACTTTATGAAAATCCCAATAAAGTATACACGATTTTTTTTATTAAAACTGAGTAGCCTTCCCTAAATGTTGTACCACTTCACCAGCAACTGTGAATTGATCAACTCGTGTTTATAACCGTAACACACAATGTCTGCATATTCCGGCCTCCAGTCAATGGGTCTACACATCTAGTCATGTCGTCTTGTTTGATATTGTTCCACGCAACACCGATTTTTTATTTTGCCGAACAACAACTTTTACAGTTAAAAGATATTTGCTTTTACAAAGATATTTTTCGGTAATCTTTTACGAGGTTATTTAAAGCCGAAAGCTACCGGCGGTTTTCCCCTCAACACACTCTGGCTCAAGTACTTAGTATGATTCACAACTTTGCAATGTTGAGTGGAATACTTTTTTGTTCTTCTACAAAGCACTTATTGCTAAATCTAACCTCTAACATAGCTGTATCTGACCGTATTTCCGTTTGATAAACGCTGAAATAATAATTTCTATCACGTACCCCGAGAAGAAAGTGTTTACCACCCTTAAGTTTTAACCGCAATTCGCTGAGTCATTGGAAAAGTATTTCACCCCACCTGGACAACATTTCGAGCTCTCGACCAAGAAACAGTATCATAGACACTAAGTCGTTGCTTCAATATAATAAGTTTCGAAACGTGCAGCAATCACGGCATTAATTCTTGCTACAAACGATTAGCTGTAGGGGTCTATTCCAGGTCCACTTGTACAGAACTTTACAAACTATGTCGCTGAAACCGGGTGTTTATCTCCATATAATGACGTCTAAAATGTAGAATCATAGTATTCAAACGGAGATCCTTTTTATCAGTGGTGAAGATTCCGGAATCATTAGTAGAAATAGACGGCCATTATCACTGAGAATAAATCATATTAAGGTTGTCCTCTTATCGGCTTGCGATTGTCGATATTGAAACATGTTTACTCCCGCAGTCTTTTAGAGTTCTTAAAGACGTAAGTATCACACTTGTACTTGTGAAATATCATGCACGTACAACACGAGTGTGACAGGAGTATTCAATCTGCTAGAGAAATCATGGACATGAACGAAACAATTCAGCAAAGTAGGGGAATGAAGGAATTTGCTAAGACAGCGGTTTTGAATTGACACTGTTAAGCATTTAGTATCAGACATTTAGCTCAGCCTGACCGTAGTGCTTATTGGCTTCGCAGTGAAAATGAATATCTCCCTTGTTGTGAACGAAAATTGTGTAGTCAAAATTTATTGTTGAGCTCCATTTTGTTTCTCTATAATATATTATTGTCTGATTCATTCAGCATGAAATACATAAAATTACAGATTCAAATCATGTTTACAAAAGATTTTCGATAATTCGAAGCTCCGGTAAGAATGTTTAGTATTTTAAACCAAATTACGCCATGTTTATAGTTTGAAATCTATCTGTAATGTTAGATTTCAGTTTGTGATCCGAGTGCATTACTTCTTGGGCGAATTTGCAATTTCTTTGTTGCGTCGTCACAAATCACGGCAAGAAGCGGATGCTTTAAAATAAACAAAATATTGATTCATAACTCACACACTAGAAACAGCCGAGCAGTTCCGTTTTCTTATCGACAATTGTCGTCTTTCTTAGAAACTTTCATTTTAAAATGAAACATTTGCATTTTGCAAACCATGCAGTCTCTGAGAGTTGTATTAATCTTTCTTATAAGTCATTGGCACTTCCGAGGCGAGCGAGTTCTGTTATAAACTAGAGATAATATATTTAGTTTTGTACGGTTGATTTCACAAGACGTTTGTCTTCCGTTGAAAATGTGTTTCTTCATAGTTATCTCTCCGCTCCGCAACTGTGTTTTTCGGTATGAAAATTTAGCGTTGTGTAAACGTGTTCATTCAGCAGTGGACAAAGTGAAAAATGTAATCCGAAAAGTGCTACTTTTATAATCTTTCACTTTGCAGAAAAAGGCAATGAAACAGACAACTCTTTCAGCGAGACATAAGTCATACAAAAAGTCACCCTTTCGAGTGAATGTGTTGTTCCAACGGGAGAAAAGTTGCAAGCTGGATCATGAACAATAATCCGGCACTGGGAGGATTTCCTCTTATTAGTAGGTTTTTCAAGACAATTGTAACTTTAATTAACTGTGTTAAAATTTGTAGACTAGAGTATTTATCATGAGCTTTTCACTATTTTCTTCAACCCGTTGGTTAGGCATCCTTCGGACTCGAGGGCAGATACAGGTGAAGACCGTAGGAGGAAATAATTCAGCAAATAATTTGAATTACTGTTTTCTAAGCTATCAGACAGTAATGACCGAGTGTAGTATCACGGCGTCAAATTACTCCATTCGTTTTACTTTAGTACGGTTTAGTTCATTAGCCGATTACAATATTCAGTGAAAGTGGAGAGGAATATAGCACTGTTATGGTTGAACGAAGGCTATTGATACGTTTCCTGAATAGTGAGCGACGGCAGATTACTTTCATTCGATGTTTCTTGTTGTTGATATGGTATAACTTTCTCCGTGAGGGTAAATGTTTAACCAACGTTTCGAGTGTTAGCCTCGTCAGGGCTTTAGTTTATAAAAGCAGGGACACCAGTCCGCATTCTGAGTTTTTATCTACCTATCTAGTTGTTTAACTGCTAGCTCTCCTATCTCATGATCTGTCTGTGTGTCTGTGTGTCTGTGTCAGTGTGTGTCTGTCTGTCTATCAAAACGTGGATGCGTTTATTGCTGACAGTAACATCTACGCACCCAAGAAACATGGCAACAAATACTAAAAGAGTTGTAGTTGTAAATACTTTCACTGGTAAGGTTTGTCGAAACAGAAAGTCAGACACGCTTCAACGTTTTACTTAGGCATGGAAAGTTTGCACTGAACGAGTGTTTAATTGAATATACACGTTCCCACTGAAACGTGCAAAAATGTTGTAGACGCCTTTATATGTGCAGATCTCACTTGGCAATCTTCGTAGTTTCTAATTTAATTTCAGTGATTTTACATTAATAATTTGATTTCATAATCATTAAGCTTTATCAGTGTCAAGGTGGTGGGAAAAAAGATTTTGATGCTCCGAGCGTGCTGAATTCAAAGTATCGCCTAACAAGGACGCACTACTGTGTTTTGAAATCAGATTTCGCTTTGAGAAGAAATAACTTGTTTGTAGTCGATTTCAAAATATTTTGTTCCAGTACCTTCTATCTCAAGAGTCAAGTTGTATCCGGGTCCTTCATGCATTTCACTGGCGGGAATGCAAACTACTGCAGCACAACCTGGTCTGGTAACTAGCGCATATAACCTATAGATAGTTAGTGATATGGGGTGGAAAATGAAGACTTTTCCAGCAATTTTGATCGGCAAAGTCACAAAGAATACATCAGATTTGAAGCATCTGCCATGTTAATGTGTCGATGATTCAACTAGGGCCACTATACTTAATACTTTATGCATGGTTAAACGCTTGAAATTGAAATCCATGAATACTACCACTGTAGTGCATTTTTGGGAATGTAGTCATATTTTCATTTTGAAAAATAAATGAAATTTAACCAGTGAATTGAAGTGTCAGACACCGATTTCAGTAGTAGCTATGACAGTAACATGCCCCGCTGTCACTTGGAATACACACCATGTCCATGAGACACTCATGGATCTATTGTCAGGGTCCCACATATTTTCAAATTTTGTCACGTTCCTAGTTGAAACAGTTTAAAAACTTGACCGAGAATAATTTTGCTGAAAAGGTTCAGTTATCAGTTCCAAGTTATGAAACAACGAAGCAAAGAAATGAATTTGTATCGGTCAGTGCATAATCTTAAACAAAACATTTTATAATTCTTTACCGCCGAATCTAAAAACACTGTACGCATTTCCTGTCAAAATAAAAAGCGACAGTTTGTTTTCAGAATTTAATCAAATTCTTCAAACTCTTACTCGACTCTTAACGCTAAAGTTCTTTTTCAAAGCTAACAGCTAAAGTTGAAATTAGATTTTAACTACTATTTTTGCAGTTATATATTAATCTTGTCTTTTTTCTTCAAAGCTGGGCCGCTTTGTCTTTCACACTCCATTATGGATTATTTAAACTCGATCTCTTTCTTTGCAAGCTTGACTTCCCTCGAGTCGTGCAAACATAGTATTTTCCCGCGTTTTCAAAACAGGCAGCATTTGCTCATAAACTCAACTTAAATATCAAGACTGAGTGAGTGAAGATTTTAGCTGTGTTCTTTTGTCTAAATGTTTTAGTTTCCATTTTGTTTCAGATTCTTTGTCGTATCGTGCGACGAGCGGAGACAAGAGAAATGATCCATTATACTTCGACGATTCAGCACTTGCAGGATACAGAGGTAGGTTCATGATTTTCGATTTGTGACTGATAATTATTTCTTATTAAAGCGAAATATTTCATTTAAGATCCTTATTCAGATATACAATATAAGTGGCCTCTATTGATGCATCAATGCCGCCATAAGTCTTCGCATACATACAATAGTTTCGGAAATTTTAGACGAAATTTTGGAACAACCCCTCGATGTAAAGAAGACGTTCGTATAAGGGCGTGGCTTAAATTTTTAAACAGACTTATAAAGTTAACAGTTTTCCGCACATTTTAATAGCGAAATTGGTACTTCGTCAAGCACTTTTTACTCGTAAAAGTTTTTGAAAGCATTTTCATCAGAAAACTTTGCCCCACTTGATACCCTAAAAGGCATCACTATAGTCTCGGGAGTTCCCCGAGGGCAATGGAAATCTGGCGGTTTATCACGAATAACTAAAACTAACAATAGTGATGAATAATAATAAGTGTTTGTGTGGGATGAGAGGAAACACAATACTTCATTCTTACGAAGCGGGTATTATTTCCGTTTCCCTTGTTGTATATTCTGGTAAGTACACGGATTTCTATTTAAAAATATGCTATTCTGGTTGAGTAAAGATCAGAGAGGAAAGAGTTGATAAAACTGGGGCACTTGCCGCCCTCTCCACACGTCACCCCGCTGGGATTCCCCAGAGGGGGAAGTTAGGCAGTTCACGTGGTGCTTTAGAAAAAGCCTGATTCACACTAGCGAGATAAGCACAAGCAAAAGACAGAAAGACAAAGAAATACCGCATGCGCAACGAGACGGAACAAGCTCGTACCAGCTGTTTCTTTGTCTTCACCTTTGTTATTTAAATTTCTTATGCTTGTGCTTATGCTTTTGCTTGTGCTTTTGCTTGTCTCGCAAGTGTGAACCAGGCTTTAGTATTAAACATGTTTGAAAATGCAGAGGAACACACAATTTGGGAAACACTTTGACATTATGTCGATGCCTGGTCTCTTGTTTTGAAGATACACGTACTCCACAGCACTAGGCAAGGCTAGTACTACAGAGAAAGCAGTCATACTTATGGAAGAGGTAAAAAATTCCCACCTCCTCAATCTTCTTTATGTTGGACAGCCTATTTATTTTCTGGATACATCCATTGACCATTTTAATAGAGAAATGGGAGGTTGCTGAAAATATTGGCCAACAAATCTACCGTTTTTACAGTAATCACAATAATCTGACATATTTTTAATTTAAAAAAAACTTTCTTCACTGTCTGCTAAACATGACAAGACCATCATCCCACCATCAGCTCAAAAATTGACAATGCAAATCCATGGTTTTACATGTTTTGTTTTAGCTGAAAGAAGTTAACAGTTTCTTGATTAAAACCACATAAAATTAATTTAGTGATAGCTGAAAAATGACCAAGCAATATAAAGGTTTGTATCTGATTGAAGACTGACTGATAACTTATTTCAAACAATAGTTTGCCAATACACAGTTGTGATTAACTAACTAGTCGCGGCACACGCACTGCCTTTCCGTTCCTTTAACCGAGGTTTTCATGTACGTTAATATATCTTCTGAAGGTAATAATGAAGTCACCATTCTTTTGGAATGGTAAACCACATTTGATGACTTTGTTAAGTTAATTTTCGCACATTCTAGGTTTCACAATTGATCATAAGATTTTATTTGAAGTAGAGCTAGAGGTCTCCCTTATTTGGGCACAGAAAATGAATTGGCAATTTGCATTGACATCTATAAATTGACTTTGTTTAGTTTACTTTATCGAGTTGACTCGAAACTATCAGTAAAAGTATCGAAAAAGTTAGTATTTAAAACTATGAATTCTTAAATAAACTTACTACAGAAGCTTCAAAATACTTTTGGTCGGTAACTGTTAAACTGAGACACTAGAATAAAGAATTTGGAGCTGTTAAAATGAGCCGGAGAAATCTTCATTGAATCATTACGCGGTAGCATACTCTATATATTAGTGAATTTTAGATTCAAGACCACCGTTCGCCACTACGGTTAACCGCATGAAATTCAGTTTTTTAAAATACAATTTGAGGAACGTGTAATTGCTTTCGTACCAAGCACTAGAAGAAACCTTGAGCAGCACACCGTAGCAGACTGCCACGATAAAGCCTGTGCAACACGGTCATGTACAGAAAGTTTCAACCCAGGTTTCTTACGTCATATGTATCTAAAATCCACTATTAATATTTATAGATTCCACTGAGCTAGACATATAGAGTATACAACCGTTCGCGTGATGACTTCATGAAGATTTCTCGCATTTTAATAGCTCCAACTGCTTCTTTATTCCAGTATCACAGTTCATTCGGATAGTTGCCGACCAGAAGTGTCAGTTTTGAAGCTTCTGTAGTAGGTTTATTTACTATAAAGAATTCATAGTTTTAAATGTTTTAACTGTTTTTAAATGCTAAAACATTTCCGATACTTTTTCAGATGGTTTTCGAGTCAGCTCGATAAAGTAAAACAAACAAAGTCGATTTAGTGATGCCAATTCAATTGCCAATTCATTGGTTGTGCACCATAAGCGACGGACCATTTGATTTTGTGGGAGGGAGGAGTGGAAGAATTTGTAAAAAAACTATTTGCACGAGCCGAAAAGCAAA
>JAOBYG010161311.1:0-10528 GCA_025403545.1 Epizoanthus stellaris
GTCGGACGATGTTGCATAGGATATCTTAATGTTTAACGTCGGACGATGTTGCATAGGATATCTTAATGTTTAACGTCTGACGTTAGACTAACGCCCGACGTCCAGTTTTTATGCAACTGGCCCCTGGGGTCTAGCCTTCAGTGCAGACCACTTCTTTCTTTCTCAGCGGTACTGATGTCTCCCTGGGACACTTCCCGAGGAAGGCATTCCGGCACTGCAAAGGATGTAAATCATTTGCATTGGATGTTACCAGTTGTCACATCATTTAACATTTTTAAATTTTTAATGTTGCCTATAATTGGTTGGATGAATGCCCTAATGATTATAACATTATAAGCAAACTAGCAACCCAGGCGCTCTCGTGCTCCTTAACAGATTAGTTATTTTTAATTTATTTACTATTTCTTGAAATTTGCTGGGGCACTTCCAACAAAATTCTTGTATATTAAACTACTAAGATGGCTCAAGATCTATTTACAACCACTATTCCGCTGTCTGGTTTCACTGCCCCACATGAACTCACCCAATCCCAGATTAACTTTAAGCTCGCTGATTGGTCAATATTTCTTGAATATCCCCAAGGCCTCTCCCCTTAGCATGAGACAAGTACTTTAAATCTGTTCAGTCCCAAATGTTATCAGAATTGAATGTCATACAAAATCAGCATGAAATTTATAGTGGTTTGGTTTATAATGAATATAAAACGCTGGTCATCTACCGAAAATGCCCTCTATTTATAAATCCTAACATTCTGTCAACTAGTTTTCATAAGCATTGCATGGGACAAGTCAGAGGAATGCGAAAAACGTTCGTTGGGGCCGAAAGGTCAAGAACGTCTCTCAAAAGTATGTTTCAAAAGAATGTTTCCATGCATACTGACAAAAGCTACAAATCCTGGCCAAAATGCATGAGAGCCTTGAATTCCTTTCCCCTTTTCAATGTTTGTAAATAAATTAATGTAGGCTTTGTCAGCAGCTACAGCTCGGAAAATCACAACATTGAACCGGGGCAGGGGGAGTTTGAAGAAATAATGGCCAGGATGTAGACAGTACTTCTGGGTTTACACAACCTAACAAATCAACGGGCTTCTTAGAAGGATTATTACAGTTACAGGGTTCCCAAAGAAACTTGGTAATAAAATTCCACGACTTTTTCATGACTCAATTTCATTTTCCATGGCTTCGAAAATGCAAGTTTACGTCAAAAACTCATTCTATGAACAAGAAAACAGGTGGTGTGCACTGACGTCACAGGGCCCTGACAGGAATACATTTTTTAACTAGGGTCACTAAAATGTTTCCGAGCTTGTAGAGACTGCAAAAGTACACAACTTGGCAAAACTTTGAAGCAAGAATGTATTTCTTAGCCAAGATATTGCATGACAAACATGAGCCCGATTTAGAGAAATATGTATGTGGCAGCCATGTTGGTGTACCACTTTGGTGTACCACTTTGGTGCACCAACATGGCAGCCAAAAGTTGTTGCTAAAAGCCAAATTTCCAATGTAACTTATCTAGTTTTGCAACAGATCCAATTTAAACTCACTTTTAATGATTTATCAAGCCAAAATATTCTAATTGGGGCATATTTGTTGATTTTCATAACTCGCCAGTGGGCCAGTGCGGTATGCGAAAGGCATGTGGCAAAGAAATTCAAACATCCATAACTCTGAATCAAAACACCCCATCATCCCAAACATTTTGCAGGAGGACTTGAACAATAGAACCCTAAAACATATAAAAGGCACAATTTTAGAAGAACCATACTTTTGATTTATGTTTTTTCATGACGTCACATATGCAAACCACATATTGTCTTTCTACAGACAACTGAATGCCATGTAACATAACAACAACTATGCTTTCAGTTTGATCTCTCGATGATCCTGTAATGCACATTTGAACATATTCGTATGGAAAGTGTGCAATATAAATGCATTACCATTACAATTAGATAAACGTTTTCCTGTAAAATTATGACCTAAAACACTGAATCAATTTTTGCAAAAAATCTAACATTTCATGACTTTTCTATGACCGAAGCTAACTGCTCATTTTCCAAAATTCCTAACCTTTCAAGGCCTGGAAAATGCATTTCAAATTCCATTACTGTGGGAACTCTGGCTAACAAGAGGCTGAACTACATAACATACAGATAATAATTGTAAATATTCAAATATAGGCCAAGCAGACGAGTTTTAAACTCCAGTAGACCTTGTCATAAAAATCTGTACTGTATCACAGACTGGTTGCCATTTGCACAATATACCAGGAGTAGCATTTAAGGTGGCTCCCACCTGTTTTTCATTTTTCTATGCCACTGAACTTTATGAAAGGCATACTCAGATCTATGTCATGGCAGATTGCTGCCAGTTGTTGGTAGCTGGTGTTACGACAACTTTCCGAGTCAGCTTATCAACCCTTGTAAACCTACACTGTACCACAATTTTTGGTTCCATGGCAACTTTACAGGACCCTAACTACATGTACACCCTGTTTTTAGTATTCAACTGCATTTTACACAAAAATAAGTTAAGTGACCCCCATTTTTTATTAATGACTTAAAATTGTTTCCATAACAAGGAGAACATTTGAGGGCATTTTAAAATAATTCTGCAGATACATGTAGGTTTTGGTGCCACATTAATTTTTCGGAAATGAAATTTCTCTGAAATTAATGTGGCGCCAAAACCTATCCACAGAATTATTTTAGAATTTCCTCAAATGTTCTCCTGGCTTGTTATGGAAACAATTTTAAGGCAATAAAAATGGGGATACCTTTAAATGCTAAAACATGGTGTTTTGGACACCCTGTAGGGTAACCATGGAAACAGAAAATTCAGTTGGAGTAAAAAGGTTGATAAGTGAAAGAGTTGTTTTCACACCGGCTAACATAAACTGGCAGTAACCCATCATGATATACGAGAAAGCTGTTCGTAAGGTTCAGAGGCACAGAAAAATGGAAAGCAGGTGGGAGCCACATTTAGTGCAGTATCAAATCCACTGTAATTTTTCATCATTGTTTACTATCTTTCTTAATTTGTAACATGATACTTGTACATAATGAATATAATATTATGCAGATTCATATGTACAGTCTTTATTCCATACCAAAAATATGTAAAAACTATGGCCAATTTTATTGGTTAGTTTCAATAGACATCACATCTGATATATCTTCCAAATGCCAGAAATGGAAACTGAAACTGAGCAGGTCATAGTTAATAACCAACAAAAAATTGGGGTTAATGTCTTTTTCAGATTTTGTAGAGCAGACAGCAGACATTGACCATACATTCCCTATAAGAATTCCTACCAGTACATGAGAAATTCATCAGTGCTTCAGATATCATTTCCAAATTCTTGCTGGTAACATATATGCCTTAACTGTTTCTGCATCAATGAAGTGTTATGAATCATAAACTGTTATTAACAGACATCACAGAAAGTAACCAACACTCTATTTCAGAATAAAACAGCTTCAAAACCAGACAGTAACTCTGCCAAATGGTACATGCCCATGTAGCTAATATACTGTAAACTTCCGATATAAAGCCCCCTCCGCTCCCCACAAAAAAAAAATAAGCCCCAAAATTTCAAATGCAAAAATACTTCCGAATACAAGCCCACCTGAAAATAAGCTAGCCCATTGGCTAATACATTTACATACTAATGCACTTAAAGTGTGGCCATTTTCAAGACAAAAAATCCCCTCAGAAAATAAGCCCACCCTAAAATAAGCCCACCCTAAAATAAGCCCACCTGAAAATAAGCCTGCCTGAAAATAAGCCTGCCTGAAAATAAGCCCACCCAAAAATAAGCCCAAGAAAAAGCATTAAATTGAAAATAAGCCCTGATGTTATTATCAGAAGTTTACAGTACCGGTACTTGTATGTGGCAGTCTCCCCCAGGGTTTAAAATACGATATACATACTCTTACTTTTAGTTTATATAGTTACATACCTGTACCATGGCTTCACAGAAGCCCTACAATGAATCTCTATAACTACTGAAAGTAAAAAAAACCTCAATACTGATGAACTAAAGTCTCAGTCCACCTACAATGAATCTCTGTAACTACTGAAAGTAAAAAACCTCAATACTGATTAACTAAGCAGTCCAGCTGCCTGATGAGGATTTGCTTGATTTACTGCTGCTGTCCTGGATTATAAGCAGGAGGAGCATCTGGTCCTTTGTACTGCTGTGTAGAGAAAATACAACTTAGAATGCAAGGTTTGTAGACAGCATAGCACCAGTGGAATATACTAGTTATGCAATGCTTTCAAGTGGGATATCGTGGCATACATCACTTGTATTTTCCGTATAAAAAATTATACACACGAGCCTTTAGGCAAGTGAATGTATATGAAGAAAATGCAAGTGACAACTGAAGTGGCTATGTTCCATGGATAGTGTTTAAAATGGATTTTTACAATCTTAGGAAATTTTTGGAAAATCTTCAGAAATCTTCGGGAAATCCTCAGAAGTGTTGTGAAATCTTTGTAAAGGCAGGAAATCTTCGGAAGGGTTTAGAAAATGTTTCGAGATGTTTGGAAGTCTTCGGAATGACGTATGTAACTCGAGAATATATATAATTATATCGGTGGAATACGATCCGTTGCATATTACCTGTTGCATATTACCCATTGCATACCGCAGAATATGCAATGGCTTTCCAGCCTTCTAATTGGCTGTATTTTTTATGGCATGGGATAAATATGTATATACACATGTACACATACAAGCATAAAAACTCACTGTAAAATACACTTTACAAAACAACATTTGGATTTGAATGACTGAATATACAGAATATAACAAATTACGTGGGATTGGGGATCACAGCCACCAGATCTGGAATCATAGCTTCTGAGATCAGGGTTAACAGACCCCAAACTCAAGGAACGATATTGCCCAAGGCCAATATATCACAGACCCTAAGCTAAGAGTATGGGGATCAGAGACCCAGAACAAGGGATCATAGAGACCAGGGATCACAGACCCAAAGGGTTTTGTTTCATACCTTACATGTACATGTATGTCTAACAGTGCACACATACCTGTTGTACCTGCCCCCCAGCAGCAGCATACCCAAGTGGTTGGATTGCAGTGGATACTGGAACTATGCCTGGCTGGGAAACTGCCATAAATGATGGCTACAGCAAACGAATATGATTGATAAACAACTGATGTATTTGAATGAGTAAATCTGGGAGTGTGTTTGTGTGTTGGGGAAGGGAGGTTGAGGGAAAGAGGGAGAAACTACAAGGAGGAAGTGAACAAAGATCATTATTTTACTGAAATATCTGATATTTGCGGCTTTATATTTTTCATGATTTATTATTTTAACATGCTCATGAATGCATTCTTACTTAAATCCAACCCATGAACCAAGCACGGAATTAAATGTGATTTGTGAATTATTTTGCTATGCATGAATTTAAGTTCATTCTGGTGTTTTGTTAAAGTTACGTCACAGTTTCCATGCAGCTCTGTTGTCGCTTTTAACTGGGCTTTGCTGGCACGGGTTACATGATTGTATAAAAATAAATAAATAAAAAATCCAGATGTGAATCAAGAGGCTCTGAAGACTCATTCAAGCACTCAATCAATCCCTTTATAGTAGAGGTGAGTTTATTTTTTGAACTATTTTCTTGCTTCAATTTTTGGATGAAGGTGAAAGAACTTTAATTTCTTCTTATTCTTTGTGATTCGTGAAAAGGCCCAATATTTTTACATGATTCTATTTTGCAAAGGGGTATAGGGGACCCTCAGGACATAGCACCACCCAATGTTACCAGTGAGACTGGTGGGTTTATAACAGGGTTCGTACACCTTTGCAATTTTAAAAATCCAGGATTTTCCAGGGCTTTTTCCTGGCTTTTTCCAGGGCTTTTTTCACCAAAGTTCAGTTCACCAAAGTGAATACCGCGCAATGCCAGTGCAGTTACATGTGCTCATAGCATATAAAATCAACAGAAAGTCGGCAATTTTGATAGACGTCCAAAACAGAAAACAACAAAACGGTTTATTTTGAGTGTAGAGTTTTCAATCCCCTTTCAATTCAGTTTTATGGGATTTTCCAGGGCTCATTCGAAAATTCCAGGGCTTTTCCAGGGTTTTCCAGGGCTCCAAAAAAATTCCAGGGATTTCCAGGGCCCGTACGAACCCTGTTATAAGCAGGATTTTTATATGGTAACTTATTTTGTGTCTCTTCCCTCACCTGCCCAAGCTGCTGCACTACGAACTGTCCAGCGGGTGCCTGCATAACTGTTCCTGGTCCTGCACCTGCGGCAGTCATAAACACAACACCACCGGGCTGCATTTGACCAGGCTGCAGGTAGACAACTTGTGGGGTAGCCTGCTGTGCAAATATTTTAAATAAGTGTGGTCACATTTGAACAATTTGTCAGCAAATTAAAATATTAAGTTAATATATAATATATATAAAATTATGTTGCTACCAACCACCAGACAAAGGTATTTTGGTATCTACTGCTTTTGCATGGTCTTAGGAATTATTTTATGCAAGTATTGTTAGCTTTCTTAACAAAATTAATATTGTGCAAAATTAAAAATGAACAACTTTGCCCTGACAATTAATTATAATTCTGCAAACATTTAAAAAATGTTGCTCCTTTTTAATATTGAATATATATGGACAATTGTTTAAGTACTCCATTAATCGTTAACTTTACCTCATATTCTAAACTTGTCTAACTGAGCACTAAACCAGATTTCTGTGGGCTCAAAGTACCCAGAATACCACACTTCCTTCATTCAAGAGGGGTTACCTAGAGCACATTTCACATGAATGTCAAACAGCAGACAGCAAGACTAACATTTGCATGACATACAGTACTGTACATGTACATGTATATTATGTCATGTTATTGCATTCAAATTATTAACCAATGTACAGTAAACTGAACAAAATAAATCATTACAAGTATTAATGTCTTACCACTTGTGAAGGGCCTGTGCAGACACCACTGCAACAGTAAATAGATGATGCCAGTGCAACAAAAAACTCCAGAATGGCAATAATTAGCATAACTGATCCAATGCCCACTCCTGCCTTCACTCGTGCGTATGAGGAGCCATAGCTGCAGTGGTAGCTGTAGCTGTAGTACCTGCTAGAATATGAGTTGTAACTATAATAATTACTGTTGTAATTCTGGTCATAGCATCGCAAACGCTTTCCCAAATTTCCCAGTGTTATGGAGTAGCAGATCAGCATGATTCCACACAGCACACATGCAGTGATGGCAAAACCCATGAATGTGCCAAGCTAAAAACAAAAAGAAAAGGAGCTACTTTAGTATCAGATGCATGCCATGTGCTGAAAACTTCAAAACAACTACCAGACGAGTATTCAACAAAAATTGATAACAGGTGGAATCAGTAACTCCAAATCTGAGAATGGTGTCTGTCTCACTGTCCGATTGTTGAGCGATGTGACTGCCTTCACTTCAAGTTTAATACAACAGCTGTTTATCATGCCGTGGACTCTGGGACGATGGCAGAAGTGAGGTTTTCACATCGTAGCAAGAACGTGAGAATTTAGACTAAGATTGTGAACATCTTTTGTAATACATACATGTATGTAATTCCACAATTTTATCACATAAGGATGTCCAGTCTACAACTATCTAAGATAACCTGGACAAGTTTAGTATTACATGTAGTTTGTAAATTGTATTTTTTCTTTGCTTGGCAATCGTGCAAGTAAAACTATATAGTTTACTTAGTTACTGCACATCCTGGCGGGTGTTACTCTATTATTTTAAGTACTGTATATATGGGGATGTACTACCTGATAGTGTATCACTATTTCAACTTGCATTCATAAATGGGGTGGGGTTTCCTGGTTTGCAACTTAAACAGGCTATACATACAAAATGATTCATCACTACACGTCTAACTGTCAGATAAGCCGATACTGCAAATACCCGCATATTGAGCAATCTTGACTATCGGTATAAAACTCATGAGCTAGGTAGCCAATGATTGGATGCTAGAGACAAAGGTTTCTTTTTTCAGACATTCAAACGTGTTTGGAATTGAAAACGTGTGTTGATAAACATTACATCAGCAAAGATTACTCAGGCAATCAGCTGCACTTGCACATTCTCTGCACCCTAATCTTCTGACTATACATTCCCTATGGGCAATAAATGCCTGCACCTGCATAATTATATGCCACACCACCAACCTTTGACCTCATTTGCTTCCAGAAAGTGTGGCCTATATGTTGGTATTTACAGTACTAGTACATACCATAATTAAAAACAGAATGAATGGATTTGTATTGGTCATAAATAGGGTATAATAGTTGTCACAAACATTGGGAAAATTCACAAATTTTGTCATGAACAAGATGAGAGGTTGAGAGTGTTGACAGCAGCCCTCCAACTAAACTTTGGTTGCATACACGTATATATATATATCCCCTTGGTCCCCATGAGCTGGCCATATGGGTTTCTTTATGTCCTAACCAACTCTTAAAGTGCCTACAGTATATGGGGAACTTTTTTTTTCTTTTTAAATAAAAGTAGAAGTGAAATTATGTAGAAAAAAGTGGGTTTGTGGGCCTGTCACCGTCTGCTTCTATTTTTTTTATGGCTTTGAAGTGTGGCTTGTTTGGTTCACGACCGAGTTTTCTGGATTTCCTTAAAGCCTGGGTTCGACTGCCTCACTTGACGTCATCACTCCAACTAATAATGCATGCTGCAACAGATAGCTCGATCAACCGATTAGTCATTTTCCAGAAGTAAAAAGAACAACTTTCTAATGCATGCACACCTTCTGCAGTGGAAATTAGTGTGTGTGGGAGATTGTGAAATATGACACTGACTCACTTTACGCCATCAAACCCATCTCGTCATTAGTCTCCCATCTGATTACTGCACTTGGTCATGAACCAAACCGGAAGTAAAAAATCAGTCTTTTTTGCATGTTTTAGTGCAAAAAAAGGGCTTAAGATTTTTTCTAGCGCATTTCCCACTCGCTAATTCTTTTTCTATGCCACTTCTACTGTCTATTTATGCAAAAATATTTTTTCCCATATAGGCACTTTAAGGAATAAGTACAGTTCTTTGGAATTTTTCATTCCCACATTTATAGAAGGTGCTAGTTTCTTGATGTAATATGCTTCCAAAAACAGAAGTTGTGACCAGAATAGATTATGGTCAAGTACATGTACAATAGAGTTTTGTAAAACAGATTTTCTAATTATGTGTGATTCAAAGTTGGCATTAGAATCCCCAGGGGAGTCAATGTCGGCAAGTTTAAATTGCTTGAAACAATCTTAAAATGGAATGCAGTTGTAAAGGTGTTTAAACAGGGTTGATCCTGGTATTCACCATGTTCTTGTAGACGGATGCGTGAACAACAATCAGTTTTACCGATGTAATTTTGTCCACATCCTGGACAATAATTGATCTTGTAGATTCGGTATTTTTTAATTATCTAGAATGAAATCTTTCTCATATTATACAGCACAGCTATTTTAACCTTTTCTGTGAGGTGACATTTTACTTTGCGGAGAAGGGATTCAACCAACTGTTCACCTATGTACGGAAGACGGAGCCATGAGATTTTCAAATCCTGCTCTTGCTCATTGTTACTCATGGTTGTCCTGTCTGCTTCGCTATTGGTCTGAAGCCACTCACTAAGTGACTTACAAGCTTAACTTGGGAAGCCATTCCAAGACATGAACTTATGAATTCAGGCCAACTGCTTGCATCCAAAATTTAGGATCAACTTGTCTGATTTATGGTATTGTTCCAAGTCCCTGCTCATATTTCCCAGTTACTGTCAAAACATTTTTGCAGAACACTTAAGAATGGTAAGGACGTTTTATATTATCTTGATGCACACAGACCTTCCAACTCTCACATTATCCACAGTGGGTCTTGATGCACACAGACCTTCCAACTCTCATGCATTTTGCTTGAGACATACACATTTAGCATTAAACTCACGCTTTCTGACTTGATCTTTTTCATATATTTTTTGTACGTCTCACTCATTTTAATTCAAATCAGTCTCCATATATCATCTCTATAAATTTAATCTCATTTCCCGGAAATCTTATGAATGTATCGTTCCACCAAACTTGGAAGGTCAACACAAATTAAATCAACTTAAAAGTAGTGGTGTTCCCCTCAGTAACCTATGAATTACTATTATCCTAACATTTGGGGCCTCTCATAGAAAGAAAGTAATTATACTGTTCTAGGTACTAACACAGTTGTACAGTGTTCCACTGTCAACATAAATGAGTGTTAATTAAATTACTGTAAATTCCGAATATAAGCCTCTCAAGAAAGTGAAACTTAAAGTAAGCACCCTCCCCCAATCAAATGTCTTTCCCCCTCTTCCACATTCCTCAGGGATCAGTATTAGGCCCCATTCTCTACACATTATACACTTCGCCACTTGGAGAAATTGCAAGGGCACATGGCCTGGATATTCACTTTTATGCAGATGATACACAACTATACATCACTTTTAACACATCTTC
>JAOBYG010161422.1:0-10527 GCA_025403545.1 Epizoanthus stellaris
GATCTCAATCTTGTTGAAAATTGATTGAAGTAGTTTGAGACGTTATTAGTGACTACTGATGCTGTTGCTTTATGTTAACGTGTTTAATGTTCAGCATCATTGAGGACGATGGGCAATGAACTCGAACTGACTCATCAAATCAGTATTTATATAATATCTACTGATTTGGATTTTAGTTTCACGTTATGTAGAGCGAGAAAACCTCAACCAATATTCTGTGATAACGGAAGAAAATTCAAAACAAATGTTTTGGGTTTACTCGTTTCTTGAATTTAGAAATAAACGCCCACGTCCTAATAAACGCCTCTACTCGAATAAACGCCCCCCCCCTGGTTAAAGTTCGAAATTTAATAAACGCCCATGGCGTTTATTCGGAACAATATGGTAAGTCTCGGGACATCTGGATAGACAGCGTTCCATTGAGTAACAGGTTTTGGACAAAAGGACAGTCTGTAAAGTTGTAGAAGTAGAGATTGGAGCAAAGGAGTGGGAATGTACACTCCTGGTTCTGCGGGTTGGATGATGCAGTTTATCTCCTGAGTCTACTGCAACAAGGTCGTTCACGATCTTATACAACAACGTCAGACGGGCATCTACCCTTCTTTGCTCGAGTGTTCTCCAACGAAGCTCCTGGAGCATTTCTGTGACGCTGGACGTTGGATGGTAGCGAGACAGTGCCCATCTGGCTGCTCTGCGTCGGACCATCTCGATCTGGTGTGAGCCGTTGTTTTCGCATCCTCAGAGACCCAGGGGCAATCCGGCCCGCTCCGAATTTTCTCTCGCCCCGACGGACTGTCCCTGGGTCTCCGAGGATGTTGTTTTCGATGCCTTTCCTAGGATCCGAGACAGTGGAACAGTATTCCCACTGAGGTCTCAGTATAGTGACATAAGACTTGAGAGTTACTGTAACTTGAGGTTTCGTTTTAGAAACCCCAAGGTCTTATAATTTGCTTTGGCGGTGGTTTTCCTGATATGGATGTTCCACTTGTTATCACATGGTCAAAATGTTGTGCATGGCTATCCGAGTGAATCCACAATATATTATAATCATAAGATGACGAAAATAGTAGTTAGCTGGTGCAGCATAAACACTGTACAAGACACATACCACAGTATTAAAAGCTATAATAAATTTGTTTTCTACAACAAGAAACTAAAGTACTCAAAGAGTACCAACTATTAAACAGAGACAAAGAGTGGTGACCAAAACCGGCAGTGCTGGCGTATCCCATTTGGCGCATTTACGGTGGTATGTACTATTATTGACAACGGCTCTCCACCAATCAGAAAGCGAGATTCTCACGAAATGTTGTAAAAGTTGCCTTATAGAACAGAGAAATACCTCTTATTAGCTGAGTTCTAGGTCCGTACGGTAAGTTATGGACCGACTTTTTTTCCTTCCTTCCATGAAAAAGGGAAGGGAAAAAAATGAGGATCCATAACTTATCGTACGGACCAAGCAAACGAAGTTAATAAAACGTTTATTATATGGTTTTGTTGCATTTTAACTGAATGTTTGTTTGCAAAACACAAAACTTGAAAAAGTAAACAAACGACAGCCGCTCCACAGCGAGAGGTCCGTATGGCAACTGACCAATCACAACGTGCGAAATTAATCAGCCATAAATAAACAGCAATATTACCTTTTTTAGCGCAAAGGAAGCCGTTTGCCCCCCGTGGACCTCGTTGACCACCATTCTCTTGCGATGTATGCTCTTGATTGCTATGGGTTGGAACTGGCCGAGGGGGTCTGGGCCCAGCATCAGAACATCATTCAAGCGAATCACACCTCGTAGTGTTGTACCAGACACAACGGTGCCAACACCCTGGGGCAGATAGGAAGAAGGGAAAAAACAGATATGCGATATGAAACGTGGGAAATTTCACTGAATAGAACAAATCTAAGCTCTCGGTAGCCTGCCTGCAGACGCTAATTTTCCTTCGTGGTGAGAAATTTCTCCCTGCAAAGAAAACTTAGCATTTGCGGGCAGGCTAAGCTCACGGTGTCATGACCAAGACGAACACTGTACATAGTTGTCATGTTATCAGAAGTCTGTGTGCTAGAATGGATTCGAAATCATAAACACGCTACACAGAATGCACATATACATGTACATAATAAAACTCAGGAATAGTATTTCCATATTTATGGTAATGTTAGGGGTTGTTTGCAATTCTCACCATTTTTAGGAGCGTACAAAGCATACTTTTGGGGGGGGGGGGAGTCACATGCCAACGTACACTTTTTAAAAGCACAAATGCCAATCCAAACTTTACTGCCAATTAATAAATCGTGATTCCCACAATTGCCGCTTGACAGTTATGAGTAGCAGTGCCAATGAGCTTATTGTGGGTCGATCGTTACGCGTCTGCCTCCACACGGGTCTTCGATCAGGGGTCAGTAACGAGTGTGAAGTGCAAAGCAAAGGGTGTGCCGATTGCAGTGAACAGGCACATCATGAGCGCAATGTACAATTTGACAAAGTGGGCACAAGCGCGAAGCCAGTGAGACTAGCCTGGGGACGAGGCAAGTTATGCACGTGACGTGGCACGAATGACATATTCAATGAATTATTATTATAACTATTGTAGCTCGATGGCCGCACCATACTTCTCTCAGCACATTGCAAAATCAACATTCTTATACATGTATACTTTTGGAGTATACTTGGGGGGAGCCAAAAAGACAGCCCCTTTTAGCATATCTAGCCCGTTAGCATAAAAGGGGTCCAGTCTATTTACAGGTATTAATCTGTGATTCATTCCTGGTCAAAAACAGGCATAGACTGATCAGCAAATACTAGCTCAAATCAAGTTCTGTTTGCACCAAAACAGATACTGGTACAATGTGAATTTCATGTCAGTTGCTCAAAACTATAAGTTGCTTTTTGGGGGGAGGGGGCCTGCGCTGAAGTCAAACTGTGGAAATAGTTGATTTTAATGAATTTTGATAAGGTCTCCGTTTTCTAACATATCTCTTGCAAATCTTGATCAATGGACTTGACTAAGGCCTTAGAGTTAGAAATGATAAGATGAAGATAGAGAAACATGAAATGGTGCAAGTTCCTTCATTAATTGAGCTGGAAATGACACTATGTACATGTTCCAATATGGTCTTCCCCATTTGACCCCTTTCCTGTTAAATATGTGCTTCGTATGCATGAAATACTTTGATACCGACTGGGAGGGAAAATATTATTCTAGAGGTTGCACAACTACTTACGGGAACCGAATAAGAGTCGTCAAGTTGGAATTCTGCAGGTTCCTCTTCACTGTAGTGTGAACGCATTGACAAGAGATTGAGGAACATTTTTAGCAGGTCCAGGTTTTCTCCAGTGACATTAGAAATCTGGAAAATGGGACACACCCTACAAGAAAGTTAACAAACACTTCAGAATATACATGTACATGCAGAAGTCAGTCGCTCATGTTACTTACAATCAATACATTTGATTGTAAACAGGTGCTAATAACTGGATCAGAAGATTTTAAAATAAGCACAACTGCGTATCTAATCTCTATGTAACCCAAAACAAAGCTCCATGTGGTGCAACAATAATCTGACTGGTCTAAAAAATGCTTTGAGTTGGATTCCACTGATGACTTATTCTAGAGAATCACAACATACTCTTAAATTCTAAGCCATTCTAATATTTACCGAATTTAGAAGCAACTATATATCTAAGAAAGGGTGATGACTAAAAAACAAAAAGACATACAGTAAAACAGCAGTAACCACTTAATTATTATTGACCCTTTTACCTTTGAACTCTCAGTACTAGTCATCAACATTTCCAAAGTTTGTGGAAATTTGCAAGTCTAATTTGTAAGAAATTTAGAATTTTAAAAAAACAACATTCTTACTACTAAAGATTTTCAAGAGATATAATAAAATGGATGGTCATGACTAGGGCACTTTCAATTTGTTGGGTCTGGCCAGTCAGTTCTCAAATGGAACATGACAAACATCAGAACTGGTTCTGGCCCTGCTCATGGATTAGAGCTGCTCGGTTTTCTGACTATTCCAGACAGCCAGGAATTTGGCGACTATTGTTGGGAAAAAATGCTCGAGCACACCCTGACTTTCCATTTACAGTGGCCAGAACCAGTTCTCTTGTGCACCCAGCTTAGTCTTGACTCCAAAAACAGATGACTTATCTGCTTTGCAGCAGGATACATTGGTTTGAAAAGCTTGATTTGAATTACCATTGATAGTCTTCAAAAGTCATTCAGGAGCAAACTTTTGTCTAATACATTCTATTGTACATAATTATTGCATGTAATTAAATTTCACTATCAAATACCAACCTCTCAGACACAAAATTTGTTGCTGATACAATTACATCATCATTGTTCTGAACAATGACTGGAATCTTGCGGCAACCAGGAGACTTGAGTATTCTGATAAGCAGTTTCATTGTCTCTTGTAACACATTCGGAGGACACATGTCAATTTTAGTAACTACTACAAAAACAGGTACATTCAAAGCCAAGGCAAGACCAAGATGCTCTGAAAGGAACCAAATGTATCACATTAGAACTGACTTGTAATGCTCTCATGAAGTTTTTAAATTGTTGTACAGTCTGTCTAATAGAAAAGACAACAAATTATCAGCTTAGATTTGTTAGTTACTACATTAATTAAAGTGATTAGAAGCAACCAATATACGTGAATGTAAATCTGAGTAAATATAATAAAATTTACCTTTTGTCATGCCAATGATACCAGCATTAGAACCAATCTGCAACGGAAAGACAAGAGTGATTATTTCACATACTGTAAATTTCAATTATAATCATAAACCCTGATCGGAAGGATCTTTCTTAGGCTTACGTCCAAGGGGGTAGGGTTTATTATTGGGTTTTGGAGAGGATTTCCCAACAATAAAATGGTCATACTTTAAATACATTTAATATTATATAAATATGAACCAATGGGCTTCTTACTTTGGTGGGGAAGACTTGGTGTTGGAATTAGCACTATTGCATCTGAAATGTTTGGGCTTATTATCCCAGGTGGGGACGGCTTAAGTTTGGAAGTTTACACTAGATACAGAGCAAAGAACAAACAATATAAAATACAGTCATACAGTCTGTTTAATCTCTGGTACTGAAGACTAGTTTTAAGAAAAACTAGGTTTTCTACACCGGCAAGTAGGCAATTAATGCTTCACTGATGTGCTTGCAAGTCATTAAGTTATTTACCCTTGGAATTACATTTGAACCATTTTAAGTGATCCATTACAAAGTGCAACCCCACGTGCAACTCGAGTTTTAAAGGGGCTATGTCATGGCTATTTGCAAGTAAAACCCTTTACAGTCATGAAACATGAGTTGTAAGCTCAACAGGCAGGTCCAACAAGAAACGATAAAACGATTATATACTAGAAACAATAAGTTTTTAAATACAAGAAACATAATTTTGACAGCGAATGGATTAAACCTAATAATAAAATCTATCTATTTAATTTCTAGCCTGGACTGAAATTAAATTCATTTGGGAGTTTGCAATCCGTTTTAATCTTCCCCAATTTTAACCATCCACGTTCCTTTATGGCTTATCATCATCTATTTTGTGTTTTCAGTTCTACCACTGCAGTAACTTGTTATTTTTAGATTTCCTTTGATTTGTGGAAATTTTCATACATCTCAAAAATGCTTAAAATAGCCGTGACATAGCCCCTTTAATCCACCTAAATTAACCTAACATAACATTAACCCCAACTTCACCCAGAATGTCCTCTTTGTTCTGACAAAGGACTCGTTAGTGCTTGAAACGCCAGCTAACATCTTCCACTGTCACGCTGAAACCAACTTTTCTAAAGTTGACCAACCCTAACCATACAAAGACTGAATTCATTTTTCTTACCATCAACATAGCAAAGTCTGGTACATGTCCAGTCATGCCAAATATGGTAGTCTTCAGGTATCTTTCATGGCCAGCCAAATCAATGAATGTGATCACCTGATGGCAAAAAAAACATACATGTGTGCTGTGAGATGGGCTGCCTGTGATGTTCTAACTTTGCATATTACTGTATTGGGCAACTCCAATAACATCATTGGGTGAGAAATTGGATAGGAAGGAGCGGGGGCAAATAGCACCAGAATTATCTTGAGGTTGTTGCTTGTGGGTTGTGGAACAAATTAAAACTTAAATTAACACATAACATTAATTTTATTGTTACTTTACCCTGATCAACAAAAAAGATATTTGTCAACATCCAGCATGCACTAAAATCTGTGTCTGATTGTCCAGGGCAGGTAAAGATTAGATCCATACACTAATCAGGTGAAGATTTAACAGACTTGTCTATTTGGACAAGTATCGATTAACTGATTGGAAATGCTTTTCAATTGATAGTTGTCTATTAAGTACTGTACATGTAGTATTTAATAATCTCATGGATTTCAATGTTTTTATTTACTCTGGAATGTTTATCTCCCCCAAATTGGTAATTACTCATGAACAATATTGAAAGATTACCGATAGTAGTTGACACAGCATTTGTTGTGTTTGGCACAGAAAAATGTTTGTGAACACAATTGTGATACATGTATCAGTGTTCAGTGATAATGCACTCAATTGACTCCAGCGGAATGTTTCTTTCCTCAGGAACATTCTCATTTACTATCAATGTTTGCTCTCGACTTCTTCAGAATGCTAAGTGTAAGTACCAGGAAGTTGTTACGTCATACATACCAATTATAACAAGTTCAAGAATCGTACCTTGGAGGACTGTTTGCATATCCTGGCCCAGTCTAGACCTCCTCCTAGATGGCAAAGTGAGACAAACAGTCATCACATGTTACAAGTGTTACAAAACAGTCCCTTTCTTCACCAAATTAGTTGTGAAAATGGTATTTCAAGAGAATTTGCCAGCACACATGACTTGTTGAGAAATTTGCTCAAAATTCTGTTTTCTTGACATATTTGGCACAGAAAGGGCTGACTACATGTACTTTACAGTCCACACTTTAATGCTTAAACAGGGTATTAAACTACATGTACAGAACTTTATGTATTACACAAGTCAAAATAACTTTCAAAATTTGTACATACTGTACATGTATGTATGTATCCTGGGTGTCGAGGTTATCCTTGCTCAAGAATTCTATCCACTGACTCGTTACGGTGAATGCACAAGCAAGTGTAAGGCCGAGGAGCGATTAATAACAGAATACGTGGCATTGTTACATTCAGAACTCCAGATATGAATTATGGTTGGATCCAGGGGGTCCATATGGTGGACAAGTAGGCATGCAAAAACTGGGATAAAACAGTTTTCGCATGCCTATTCATTTGCCATTTTTCTTTTCGCACTGCTCGACGAACTCAAGAAGAAAAACAGGGACTACCCATAGTTTAACATGTACAGCATGGAATTTTTTAGATACATGTATATGCCACTGTTTTGAAAAAGGAAAAAGTCTGTTTCTTACCATGGGCATCTGCTTTATTTACTACATCCCCCTGACTGTCAAATCCAAGGATGTCATTTCCTACACTACTAGTTCGACCTGACTCCATCTCATGTTTGTGCCTAAACAGCCTCTGCCGAGCCATTCCACGTCCATTATCAAGCTCACCATGTGTCAGTACACCCAACAAAGTACTCTTGCCTGCATCAACATTACCAACAACGGCCACTCTGCAGTACATATTAAATAAAAAATACAAACAAAATAAAGTAAAATATAAAATGAATGGCAACTCCATAATATATAATTATACGTTTGTTTCACTTGCACATTAAACATTGCTCTTATTATCCTTCAACTTATCATACCGTATTTCCATGAAGTCGTTCTCCTCTGCCCTATTGCGCACAAGATATTCCGCCACCATTCCATCTTCACCGGGTTTCTCCCTCAATAACTGTACATCCGCATTACAAGTGTCGCCCAGTGTCTTGAGTGTGGCTACAGAAGCTGCTAGATCATCAGGTTTTAGCCCACTGTCAGTGCCGTAAGCTGCGAAGAATATTTAGTTAATATTTAGTTAATCACATAATAAAATTAAGATAGCATTCTGGCCCACAGCAAGCAGGGAGGGGAGGGGGTGCAGGGCACTCTGCCTACTGGACCAACGTAATTTATAATCATTAAAAAATCAAGTAAAATACATATTGTATAATTTTATTATATTCTGCTGCTGTTGTTTCTATTTCATTCTGCACAAACAGAGTGTCACTGAGTTGTAACTCTCATCTTACTGATCAAGGTGCAAAATTATATTATTAACTAATAAAAGTAAATTTACATTTTTTCTTATCGATCGTTCTGCTCAAACCTTACAATACAGTGCAAGCTTGGACTGATTTACATTAATTATCAATTTCAATGCCAGGCCTTCTTAATGTGTTTGTACTTGATAGAAAATTCAGGACCAAAAAATCAACTATTTTCCCTTCAAAATGCTCTTGGAAATTCGTTAAATGCAGGAAATGCAGTTTCAGACAACCAAAATATTAAAAAATGTCCCCTCACCTGATGGAAATCTTACTGATGAGAAGTTAAGGTACAAATTAAAAATGATCTTGTTGTATTTGGCCCAGCTGAAGGTTTAACCCTATCCAGACTGGGCATTTTTGGAGTTCCTGGGACTGGGGGAGGGGGTACGATCTGCTCCACTTCTAACTCCCAATTTATTAATGCTATCACCACCAATTAAGTTGGTGTGCTAATAGGCCTTTTCATGTTCCAAATTTGTTACATACTGTAACATTGACGCGAAGGTTGACTGTGCATTGATACAAACCCTCTTCCTTTTGATATTTATATCAGTTTTATTATTATGCTAACTATAAATTTCACGTCTCTAATAGTGCACGGTCAACCTTGGCTTCAACACCAGGCAAATGCTTGGCTATGTACCTTTCACATAAATGTGAAATAGTTTATTAATTAACATGATACCAATCATATCTTATAGACAATAGTAATTAGTAACATAATTTTTTTTTCTGACTTGTCACTCAAAATATAGTTGCCACAGAAACATGTTAGTTAACGATTTGAAAACGTTTGGTTTTTTAAGTCAACAAACAAATCTTTAAACATAATAATATATATTTGTAATCCTTGCCTGCACACGCTTACCTCCAATCCCAATCTCATAAATTGTTTCTCCTTGACCATCTTCTATCCTCAGCTTCAATTGCTGTAGCAGTAAATCATACTGTTCTTCATCTGGGCTCACCAGGGCAAACTTGAATTGAGAACAATTTATAAGGCATCACTGTTTTGGTCAATAAATAAATCTTCAACTGTCTTAATTAATATATTGTGGAATGATACAGAAAATCTCAGTCTCTTTTGATTTTCTGAAATTCACTCAACACATGGAAAGATATAATTGTGGCCAATTTGCACTGTACTCAAATTTTTCTTAGTTGGATCCTTTGGTCCACACATTGGTAGACCTATAAACACGACAACAGACATGACTATTACACAGTTGCAGTGTATTTTTGGTGCATTTCTGTTTTGTGCATTTTTCAAAAGAAATGCAAAAGAAACAAACTGATATATAATTATTTATAATAAACAAAAATGAAACAAATGGAAAAAGAATACTCCAAAACGATTTGTTTGCCCTATTTTTAGAATGATTATTGCTACTTCTGTCAACCATTCATAAAATTATATTTCTTCAAGGAAATAAAACATTGAAAATAGCTCAGTTGATAAAGAAAATAAGTAAACACATAATTTTCAGTTGACAAAATGCTCCGAGACATACCTTCTGATCCTCAAACAGCTGTTCTCCATTCATGTGACCATTGCTGAAGGGTTCCTCCTCATTGTTAGGAGCAAACAAGTTATCGGCACCATTTGCCATTCCTGCAGCTCTGGAGAGCTTCTCTGATACATTTATTGTCTCTGCTGCAGCACTCATTGTCACACCAAGTGTCAATTCAGCTGCAGAATGTACATATTATTTAAAATTAGTGTACATATCTGACATGATTGTTTGCTTCATTTTGTTTTCAGTTTCAATATTTTCTACCTAATGCTGCTCCATTACAAAATTACTTATAAGGGGGCCTTCATTTATTAGATCTTGGTGGTGCAAATGGAAACTGAAGGTAGTTTTCAAATTTCATGCAACCCCTCCCTCCACAACAGAAGAAAACTGAAGACACTAGTTAGTGAAAAAACGATGTAAGTGACTGCTGATAAAGTTCTCAATTCTCCCAAAGTTATTCCTCTTTTCTCTTCATAACCTTTGGGATAATTTAATTTTTCATACAAAGTCACTTACATCGTTTTTGCACAACCTATCTCCAGATAAGAGGAGAGGGCTTTAAGGCTGTTCCAAAAATTAATATCAACCAATCAGCGAGCTTCAAGTTAACTGCAACGTCTGGAATTGGTTGAGTTAACGTGGGGTAACGAAACCAGACACTGGAATGGCAGTTATGAATAGATCTCAAGCTGTCTTGGCCTCTTATTGGGAAATAACACTTAGTATTATTAAATTCAATAACCCCCACCAAGTTTATAAAACGACATACCCCCCCC
>JAOBYG010161533.1:0-10526 GCA_025403545.1 Epizoanthus stellaris
AACACTGGATGAAATCGTATCCTTTCACTGGTGTTGATATTTAGAAAATACGATCCTATAATCCGAGCAAAAAAAAAATCCTGCAGGCTGACTTAGCAGCAAAAAAAAATCGAGCGCGACTTTGGGCAAGAAAAAAATGTCGAGCACTTAGAAAATTACGCAACCGCCCCCTCAGTTATTCTAATGGTGCGCCCCTTACTCTTAGTCAATCCGATACTAGATGTTAAATCAACGAGCGATGACCAACGGCTTCAGTGTATTTACCGCCTTAACATTACTGACATTAAAACATCCAGGCATTTCAACTTGAAGCATTCTCTACAAAAATACAAAATATTGAATACAAGAGATAAAGCGGACGCCAAATATGGAAAGCCGTTACTGCCAAGAGTCACCATATTTCATAAATATAGTTGAAGATAGAACTGAATAACAAATGTTATGGTGCATGTTCAATTGCACAAATACAGAACCGAGTTTGAAAATACATCACGTTCAAATGATCAAGCATATCGCATCGTAGAGTTTCTGCGTTTGAATTTCTCGCTCGAGAAACACGCCGAGAAACTGCATCGTAGAGTTTCTGTGTTTGAATTTCTCGCTCGAGAAACACGCCGAAAAACTCGTCGAAACGCAACGATACGCTTGAGCATTTAAACGTGATGTATTTTCAAACTCGGTTCTGTATTTGTGCAACTGGACATGCACTATTTGTTGCTCAGTTCTACTGTTTCAACTATATTTGTGGAATCTGGTGATTCTTGGCAGTAACGGCTTTCCATAGCCACACGTCTTATCAACTGAAGTCGGTCAACTTTCAAAGGAGCTCTCCCAATGTACTGATTTAATAGATGAATTATAAATATAATTAGCCACAGAAATCAGCCGAAATAACTTTAAGAAACCAAATGGATATATTATTTTTATTGTTACGAAGCTTAAAACAATGGTAAAATCAGAACATCGGATCAAAAGCGGAACTTTGATATGGGGAGTCGAAGTTTACTGTCCGGCAATCTGTTTCCAAATATTGTAATTTCAGCTACTTTAATAAAAGTTTACCATGTTCAGGAAGATTTATAAGAATGTTCAGTGGACATTCATCGCACACTTTGTATTGGCAGTAAAAAGACTTGAACTGTATGGATTACAAGGCGCGATCAGCCGCCCTATACATACTAATAGATTGGCTATGCCGTTTGATTCCCATCGGAAAAGAATGTGATTTATTTTTTAAAACAATGAATAAATTGAAATGTAATTTTAATTGTATTTGTTCCTTAGAAACATACCGGTAGTTGGTCTCTCGAGCTATTACTGAGATCCGCGAATTTCTGTTTGATTGAAGAAACCAATAGCTAACAAACGTTTCAGATACAAATGCAGTTTAGGGCTCGCTGGCCTTCATGAGCCTCTTCAACACAAAACTAAAGACATCGAATCCGCAATGAACTATACCGTGGTCTTCTTTTCCAAAACCGCACAATCGTGATTAGATTAGATGGCCGGCTATTCCTTTATTCAACTCATTTTATTATATTGTTTTTACGTTCCTCACAGTATGAAGAAATTTCTGTGTAAAAGATCTATTTTTGGTCAGTACATATCAAAAGATCTATAGTAATTTGGTTCAGTAGATATTGGAAATTAAAACTATGTATACAACTTTCTCCCTTCACACACAAATTAATGTTTACATGTTCGTAAACTAGAGAAACATCACGATTTATGATGCTAACGGATGTCTCATTTGACCATTTAGTCTAAAGCAATGCTCAAAATTTGGTTAATACAGGAGTGAAATATTTCCTCGCATCCTACATAAGTGCCCAATTTCAGCAAAACTGGGCACTGAGCAAAATATTACAATAGTGTATGCACGTTGTAACTTCAATAATTTATCAGAGGTTGAAATGTTCACCTGTTTCTCGAAGGAAGAAAAGTATATTTTGGCCTTTTAAAGTTTCTTGAAATTAGTCGACAATTTCTGTAACCACAGCAAAACGGGGATAATCACAATGACTGACTCTTTCGTTCTTTTGTCAACTTTTAAACGCAAGACCATTTTAATAGAGATGTCACAGTTGAAAACATGCCCAATTTCAAAAACACGCTGTTTGATTTAAGTACGTTCTATACAGGCGGTAGAATGTTTCTGTAGGACGTCAAAATATTTTTATTCTCGCTTCAGAAAAACGCGAACACCGAAAGTGATGTTGATTAGGTATTTATGAGGCGGCTGTAGAAGATAATAAAAGGTTAGGAATTAGCATTTTATTAAAAATGCCAGATGCATTAAGCAGTGGGGGATGACGCAAGCGACTTCCATAGCACGGCAGTGGTCGGCTGGGAAATATCCACAATCATTCGTGATCACCAACGTGAAATGATAACACCGGCTAAACATCGATTACTTATTACTACAGACCGAGCTTTAATACCAAGAACAACAACAAACACTGCTGCCATTTGACCCAAATAGCCGTTTAAGGAAGTTGAAACAAAACGACCGTTCAGCCTGAGGATTTGCTGTGGCTTACTTCATTTACTTGTTCATGTTGGACCGGTTGATTCATGCATCTTTCTCACCTATTCTGTCACTTCTTCTCTCTGGGGCTCACATGGACTTTATCTTTTGGTGAGTTATCAGAAAGACATTTTTACTTCGACTTTCTAATGAATTTAGTGCCTGTCAAAAATTATTCATTATTTTATCTATAGACTAGATTTCAGCGTTTAAAACCCAAGCGTTGTTACTCCAACAGTGGGCCCAACGGACGCAGAATTTACTACAAATCCAAGCGATTTCGAAGTTGTAATCGGTGAAAACGCGACATTTACATGGGACTATAATTTAAGATGGCTTACAAACAAGAAGGGGGCAATAAATTTTGGAATCGTCGACAAAAACCAGTCCTTGTACGAGGCGGTAATAGTGAAAACCATAACTCGCTCACACTGGGGGAAACCGAAAGTTACTATTATTAAAAACCCAGCTTCGAACGGCCAGGCATTCTCGAGTTTACGAGAAAGAAGTTCCACGGAAAGTGACACGAGCGCACGATTTACCGTTTCTGATGTATCGGTGGATGACTCCAGGACATACTTCTGTCAGTTGAATGTTGGTAGTAAAGAGGTGGCAGTAATAACCGATCACATAACTCTCAAAGCTGTAGGTAAGTTTTTTGAAGCGCAACTTTTGTCTTTCTTTTATTTTAATTTATTGCTGTTTGATGTATTTTTTTCATGTGCAATAATGTAACTACCGATATTGAACAATGTCATATAATTAAGGAAAAGACGGTTCCAGCCTTCAAGATTTTGTCTTGAAGTAAATAGTATAGCAGTGGATTAAAATTAAATGTGAATTTCTTAATACACAATCTGATTACATTCAGTGACAAAAACGTTCCATGAAATGAAAAATATATATTTGAAATTAATATTCATGATGAGACTAAATTATATGTAAACACTCGAAAACCTACCAGCGCTTGGTCATTTCTGCCGAGCCACAAATCAGATCCAAGTTTGTTATCAAATATCAGTTCGAAGAAATCTCGACCCACACTGCATTTGCTTAATCTTACCAATTAAACCGTGGAGAAATTATCTCTGTACATTTAAAAACCAAATATAGTTTGACCTATCATTGTGACAGAAGTTGTAACGCCATGGAAGGTCTTAAAGTTTCTATCAAAAATCGTACTTAGTCAAATTTTACATTTTGTTCCTAACAAGTAACAGAATGTACAATTTGACTAAAACTGCTTGTTAGATGTCATGCTGATTTGTGGCGTACACCATATTCAAAATATATTAGATGAGCTGGCTTGAAATCGAGCCCCAATCAAATGCCATCTTTGTATAACCATTACCAAACCTGTGTGCTCTGAATAAAATAAACGTTATTTGAACGGTTTGTCTCATTCTGCAGTTGGAAATTATATCAATATACCTGTAATATGCAGTAACAATACTTGATAATTTATTAAAAGCGGAAGATAGCTAAACAAACCACAAATATTATTATTTCTTATGGTGTCTTCGTATTTTAATCCAGTAAATCATTTCCATGTAAAAGCTTTCAATGGAATATGTCATGTCTTGCTCTAGAGTCATAAATGTAATAACAATGTCAGTGAATTTCACTATAACAACACTAGTTTTAAGCTTTCTCAAGTACAACTACAGAGTTGAACTTGCAAAAGTCATCCTTCATCACCACACTTCAAAGATTTCACGTTCGTGTTCTCCTCCAACTTATTTTCTCTAAATTTATACAGAACCAAAACAAACAATGATTTCCTTTGAAACAGAAGCACGCGCTAAATTACGGAAGAGCAATGGGATGTTTTTCCACCTGCTAAAGTATCACGTGACTTTAATTTTCGTATTAAAATATGTCACTCACTTGGGAAGGGGCGGAATAAGTGTAGTATTAACCTGGCAGCCGGTCATGTTGAGTTTCCCGAAAAATTTCCTTTGTACTGTATTTCAAACAACTCTGACAGATCAAAACATGCTAAATAACACGCATTGATAATTTCCATATAAGTTAGACTGAGTTACAATATTCTATACATAACAAAGTGTACCGAACAACACTACGTTTTATTTGACAATAAAACAAATTCGACGTTTTGTACTTGCTTTGAAATAAATTCAGGCATTGTGTGTCTATGAACTGTAACCTAAACGATTTAGAAACCATAGAGCTCTTGAGAAGCTATGCGAGAATTATACCAATTCGATGGATTCATTGATTTACATGTAAAACTGTCGAGTACTTGACTGTTCACAAAGCAATAGGCGGCAACCCACTTAAACCCACTCCATGTTTTTCCTCAGTGGAATTACAACTTTCTTATGTTCTGTAAATTCAATGTGGCAATGTATTAGTATTGATAATACAGAAAGTTCTATATTTTCTGTTGCTTCAACGTAGTCATATGTCAGGTGCCTTTAGAGATCTCGTCTCTATGCCTACCATCCGTGTGCACTAATTTATTGTCTTTCCCTCCAAAAACAGAGTTCTATTTCGACTTCTGTTACGTTTATAAATTACTTCAGTATTTTTTATAATTATTGGAAAGTGGAGCTGGAATACAACAAGCGTTGTTATTGGCTATTGTAATCGCACATACAGTTTATAGACAAGATCAGGGACTACTGGTCAAGACTTTAGTTTACAGGGAAAGCACTTGGGGACTTTCACTCCTCGAGTCCCACGTACGGATTCAATCTTGATGCATATGAGTACTGTTAGCCCTTTGAGTTCTAAGAGTACCTTTCAACTCTGAGTGAGATGTCATTCTCACGGCCCTGTTTGTTTTAGAAAATATCTTAAATTTCGCTTTTGTATAAAAAGACCCCAAATTGTGGCCTTAGGATATATTGGGTTCAGAACAATTAAGAAAGAATAGCAAAGCACTCTACTTATAGCTTCACGCCGTGTTTCTTCCTCCACTCAATTTGTGTGTTTGATTTTCATAATTGTGCGGAGGTATGGGTTGTATGAGTAGTTACTATTATAATACAGGATAATAATTTCAATTTCCACTGTGATTACACCGATCTTTTATTTCCGACAGCAGCTTAAAATTCTTTAGGATATTGTGCACGCAAGCACATGCCCCATCCCCACCCCAACTAAAATAGCGAACTCGTTCTCAGGCACCTCAGAGGGGCCGCAGTTTATAACTTCTAACATTCAAACGAGCATTGCAGTAAAACGCTCGCTCTCCTCTAACAAACCGCCAACTCTCGTTCGCTCTCATGCACATTCTCATTGAATTTAAACCTGGTTAACCCTCCATGATTGAAATTAGTAATCTTTCCATACTCCTCCGTTTGGCTGTCATGAGAGTTGACGGTTGATGAGAGTTCAAGAAACCCTTCTCGTTCATCTCTCATCATTCAACTCTCGTAAATTTTTATGTAAAATCCTAGTTTTAGAAGTTTTGAATTTTTTATAATTATTACATCCGCTATTTTTTAGAAAGAAGAATGGATTGTCCAGCGTTTTCAAGGTTTTTCGCACTTTTTTTGTGTGGATAATTGTTGGCGGATCAGTCGGAAACATTTTGTTGAGATAACAGTTTTCCTATAAATTTTTGAGTAGCTTTTTAATTTTCCATTACCCAAACATTTCGAGCGAACGCAAAGTAATCATGAGTAATCTCAGTAAAGCCACGTAACAAATCCTATTAAGATAGCACTGACTTGTATTGCAGACCGTCTCCCCGAGCTTTACTGAATTAATCGTAGAAAATTCAAATGTGAAAATACTTTGGATTTGATGTCATAAAACTAGGCTGTGCTAGCAAGTGACGTTCTTTGTATTATCATTCCTCAGGACCTTCATTTGTTCCTCCTTCGAGTACATCTAGAGCGACAGCAGACAAATTCCATTAGCGGGGGGGGGCCTTGCAGGGCAGTTAGAAATGCACGGCGTTGCATGGTTTATACAGAAAAAGGGATTTTATCGGATAGAATGAATAAGTATTGAACAATCTTACAACAAACCCTCCGGTAAAATCTCTGGCCGTATAATAAAGGAATGCACTTTGATTTAAGGAGGGAGGAGAAATAAAAAACAGCGAGCAACGAGCACCAGCAACGAACTTCGTCGCAGAGCGATGTGCGAGAGGCGAGTGGAATTGCTTAACCTTGCAGCAAATTGACTCAAACAATTTCTCTTCGACGCCAAATTTTACTTCCAGTGCATAGGCAGTTTCTTAATTAAAAACTCATCCCAGTCTTGAAAATTATTGTTGAACCTCCCACAGACAAAACACAATGCCGTTAGTAATTTGTGACTAGATATTCATATATAAAGTTCAGACTCGCTGAGACGAGGAACTAAGAAATAATACTTTTGAGAAACATTGCATCATGTATAGTGTCAATCCCCTATAGTTGATCATCGTGGCATTGCCTACAGGCATTAACTCTGCGTTCCTATTTGGAACGGCAAATATGTATTCTATACTCGGCTCCAACGGCCGAACCCATCAGTAAACTAGCTTCACATACTGTTTGCCAAGCAAGATATATATATTTTCAACACTTCGACACTTTTGGCCAGTGAACTGTTTGGACGACAACTTAGCCTGTAAACATGTCCTCAAAACGTAATTTTCTTTATCAACGCAAATTGTCTAGTGCACAGACTTTGCACGTGATAGGATTTGGCCAATCAGAGGCAAAGATTTGAGGCACATATTCAGCTGGCACATTGGGGGAAAATCAAAATGGCGGTCTGTTGCCCGGGTCTGCCGTCGTATAAACAAAACTTAATTCTTGAAGCCGATAGATCGTCCTGCATGATATTGTAGTTCAGAAACGAAAAAAGCCGGGAAAATCGGTATTCTCTGCGAGCTCGGTAGTGAACTATAAACGTCTACATCTAAACAAGGCGAACGAATTTATACTTGGGCTTGATGAATGATCTCAGCTGCGCGCATGATGATGGCCCACAATGCGAAAGGACAGAAAATGTAGACTGACTGTGAGCCTTCAGGTACGTTAGACATGGAGATTTTTCCAGCAAAACTTGTCATAGACTAATGCATCTATGTGTACATAATCAAAGTTTACCACCTCCCTCACAAATTGCAGGTATTTGTCATTTGACTCCAAAGAAGCATGGAAGCCCATGGGCATGGGAAGTGGACCGAGTGTTTTTGCTTTCCTTTATTCCGCTTTAACCCTTTCAGCCCAAAACACAACAAATGACGTGTTGCTAAATTATCCTTACTAGTCTCAATATATTTCTTATAAACAGTTGCTGAGAATTTGGTAAATCATCTGAGAGAACTAGCTGTTCCTGATCAGTTCCTTGATTCTCGTTACCAGATTACTTACTTTTGCATTGATATTGCAAGGAGAAGATAGATGTTGATATCTGACTGGGGCTGAAAGGGTTTATAAAGCTGAGTAGAAGTGAGCTGTACAAAATTGTGCAAGATGTAGATTAAGGAAGTTTACATTGCATTATGAAATTGGCTTTTGAGAAAATATGATGTAGCCGCGCTTGATTCTATAGTTGATACATCCATGCCCATGCATGCTTTATGAATTGCTTTATTTCACAATTATATCAGCCGTTTTCAATGTTTAACGCATTTAAATAAACACCGACTTATTTTGCAGATAAAGATTCAAATCTATCAACTTTATATCATATCTGATTCCTGTTGTCATATGAACAATGAAATGTAGCAACAAAGACTTGTAAAGTTGTTTCACAGCTGCTTGGCTAGTGTCTGAACTGGCATAAAATAATTTATGGTTTGTTTACATTTTGTCTTCCCCCACTTTTAATCCCACGATGCAACAGTAACATAGAATTCTTCACACATTTCAGTCTGAAAATGAAATAAAGTGTACAAAAACAAAGGCATAAAAATGCAGTTTGTGCGTCTTTGTAAAATGTAGACAAACTGTGACATAATAGTTAAATTAAGGGCAATTGTCAGTGTTGATTGTTTGATTTTCCCGACTCCATCATATCTTTATAGTTTGTATACAATCATTTGGTTTGTAATTACTTCAGGGTTCCAATCAGTTAAAATATAAATTTAGATGTTGGAGTATGTGGGAGGAGGATATTTGTACTACTTTGTTATTGCTTTGAGATTTTGGCAAAGGCCATAATGCCCCTCCCTCTATATTTATAAACCAGAAATGGTACCAAGATGCAGTTTCAAAATATTTTTTTTGAAAAATATTTAGCTTGCACAGCTGATGATCATTGAAGTTTATGAGCAAAATCTTGGATTGTTGTTGAGATAACAGTCATTCATTTCTCCCTATTTTTCTCCTTAGACTGCAAGCTTTAAAAAAAATGCATTTCAAAATGTATAGTCAGTGATATTTTAGACTGCGAGCCATCCCTTTATTTTGCTATTATTGTGCTGAGAATAGCAGAAGTTTACTGGTCTGAGGGAAAGGAAGAGACGGCTCGCAGTCTAGTGATATTTCTTTACACATGTACTCTGAATAAGTAATCCTCATGGTTCTTAGACAGTCTTTAATTACATGTGAATTTGTTGAAATGAGTACATTTTATTTCTTCAGACTGGAAAATCAGAAAATGTTGTCTTTGAAGATGGAAGCAATATATTTGTGTGGCTGCAAGTTAAAGGTGGAGGGGATAATAAATGAGATCATAGCAATGATTTCTGTAGCAGGGTGTCAAGTTCCTATTTTTCCCCTATTTATTGACCATTTTCCTTTTTTCCTATTTTCCCATTTCTTTGAGCAATCATGCCACTTGACACCCTGCTGTAAACAAAAAGATGTAAACTTTTAAAAAAATGTTCTTGACTGGAATGCTTCATGATCCTCAAACCTTGCATGATATTGGCAATTTATATTCCATTTGTAGTTTCTAATGCTTACTGTACTAGGTTTTAAAATGCACAATTGCATAATTGGTAAGACAGGATCCTGGACAGAGTCTAGGATCACATTGGCATGCTTCAGTCCAAGGGAGGAGTGGGACAAGTTTGAGGTGAAAATGTATTGTTGGTGATTCGAATTACACCATTGCACACAGTTTTGCAATAAAAAATGGTTAACCCAATGAGAAGCCAACAGTGTGTCCTGCATTTATGGTAGCAAAACGTGGCAGGTCTGATACTAGTACTTTGAGATTAATGACACTAGGGAGGAAGGGCTTTCTTGCTCTCCCAGTCAGTTTATTAATATTTATCTTCTCCAAACCATGTCATTACAAATATAGGCAATTTGGTCAGGAGAATAAAGGTCCTGATCATAATTAGCAAGTTGTCTGATGAATTGCCAACTTCTCTCAAACTGTTTTGTAAGAAATGTAGAGTATAGTAAGGAGAATTTAGCAAAGCATTTGGCATGTTTGGGGTTCCATCCATATGATAATGCTCTAGATATCCGAGGCTGTACTCACATTATTAATTTATAGGTAATTCAGCACATCTTCTCCCTGTACAATGATTACATAGTTATTAGGACCCATCGGAGTGTCCACGAATGTGGCATTTTTATTTTGAATACAATATCATTATACATCAATTTTAATATTATTATTTCCCGAAGAGGAGCTGAGTAGTGGTGAATATTTATTGAGCTGCGAAGCAGCAAGGTAAACATCCACCACTAGGAACCGACACCGAGGGAAATAACTGTTTTGGTATATACCAAACTAGAGAATAGGTATTGCCACAAAACTTTTTATTTCCAAGTAGCTTCCTCATTAATAGCAAGTATTTAAGCTTGTAAATAGGGACACCATTTTGTCTCATATCATGCATGAATTCCCGGGGGTGAATAGCACTGGATATTCACAGGTTGAGTAACCAATCAGAGCATGCAATAAGCACTATTCGCTGGCTTGGTATATACTAATTAAAAATATGCCAGAAATTACAATTTGGCCATTCATACTAGAACATTATTTGTTACATTTCCTTGACTGGTAACAATTGAAATCACAATTCCCACAATTAGGGACCGGTCATTATTTATGGAGGGTGGGGGGG
>JAOBYG010161644.1:0-10526 GCA_025403545.1 Epizoanthus stellaris
ATGTTCTGGACGAGTGTGATGTGTCTTGTGGGCGTACTGGGGACTGCTGTCCTGTGCGGAGTTTGCTTTCATTTCTTAAGCAACACTGGTAATTATATTCGCAACTGATGAATCGTAATAGCTATAAAGAACCCCGGGAGATGAACAGTGAAGCACTAAGATTCTAACCAAATATCAGCATCCAAAATTAACCTCGCAGATTTTTTTATTAAATTTGTGATTAGTATTCAAATACAAAACATACCGCCTTGGGTACCAACTCTATAAACTCGCTCTCGCTCTCGGTAATACAAAACAAAACAAAACATAAGTATATCAATTATAGAATGATTCGACCATCTTGATGTCTATTTTCCACAAGTTCTTCGTTTACATGCAACTGTGAAAGTGTCGGATGGGGATTAAACTTCACAATGGTTTTGTTTCAAATTTTACTTTAATAAAATATCTTCCTTTTTCCATTTTTTGCAGATTCAAGGACTGCACCTGAAAAGCAGATCGCAACACAATACCACAACACAAAACGTGAACTGCACCTCTTGGTGCAAGAGTTTTACGCCAACATCACAAAAACTTACCAAACGCTCGAGGCTCGGCACATAAAAGAACGGCAAAAGTTAGCTCGAAAAATCAAACAAGACAAGAAACAGCGCTTGCGCAGTCTGCGCGAGGCAGCAAAATACCAGCTCAGCCCAACGCCAAGAGCTCGCCCTGTTTGTTTTACCAGGGACAGTCTGACCATTGAGAGCATGCATGTATTTGCTATGGAGGAGCTGGCTCAAACAGCCAACAGAGGAACTGTCGCATGAAAGACATGTCAGCATGCCAGACAATGGGCAGAAAGTAAGATTGGCTGCATTTTCAGGAGACTGGATGATAAACATCTCATTTTATTTCTTACTTTAAGACCACTACTTATCAGCGGCTGCTAAATTTGGTGAATTTGGTGAATTCATGCAAAATCACTAAATTAAGTATCGTTAAATATAACTTTCTTCAATATGCTTCAATAGACCTTATGCATTATGACGTAGTACATTAATATTATTTTGTTGCGTGACAAGGGGTGGACCCTGTTTTCACGGCCCTAGGTATGTCCTCAATTGTTCGCTTTGCAACACAAGCTGCCTAGATTTGTCTTCAAATGTTGGCTTTTCAGGCTAAACAAAGCTGCACCTGAAAAATTCGTGGTTCCATCATGCATCAGTATTAATGAGGGAACACCAACTGAATTTAACGTATTGGTCAGGATATTCTTGCCCTGGGTGCTAGAAACACGTTTCGTTAGCGTCTTAGGCGCTGTTGGGGTCTGGTGCGAGTTAATCTCTGGCACTCAGAGTAAGACATTCCTGGCCGTCAATGACCATAAAAACTCGTTTTTACAGTCTTACGACAATCTTGATCAACGTTGTTGACTTTTGGAGGGAAATGAAAGGACATACCTACAACCCAAAACATTTTCTGATTTTACATAGGCACGACCTGAGCTACAATCTCCAACTCCCAGTGTTAATCTGTTAAATATTGATTTAGAATATAATTGTTTCTAATTGTATTGTAGCCGTTCTCAGCAGTCTAAATCAGACCGCATAAGTACATGTAGAGATTGCAGAAGGTTAAATGACTTAAAGTTATGTAAATGCCGATTCCTGGAGGAAAATGTCCACTTTGGGAAAATATTAAATATTGCTATACCCAAAACAAAAAATACTATGAATCTGATGTACATCAGCTAGAGCTATATAAACCAAATAGTTATACTTAAAAATGAAATCAGAGATAATGAAAATTGACCGAAATTTCATTATAATTATACAGGTCAGTTCCGGAATGTCCAGCTAGTCGATAATTGATTTCAAAACACAGGTTCACCCACCAGTGAGTTAGTAAACTCTAATCGTTGTGTCCAGATTCATATTTAATATTTGCTAGTGTCCGCTCAGAGAGTTACTTTATTGGTGTTTTGATGCTAAAGTTGATTGCCGATTGGTACCGATTTGCGCTACTGATAAAGCAATGTTCGCCTGAGAACTAGAGTGTCTAGTTAGAGTAAAATGATTTAGCAGAGTAGGTTGTGGCAGGGCCCGACTGTAGATGTTCGTTTGGGACCTCTGATTGTTCTGGCATGTATCACGACTTATGTACAATCAGGAAAACTACGGATGATTACTTCTTTCAAACGTTTCGGCTAAAGTGCCCCCCTCCCAAATATATATATATATATATTTAAAATCCCATCCCCCTACAATTATGAATGGTCCCTAATCTAAAACTAACATGTACGAGCTAAGCTGAAAGTAAACACATCTATCCTGAAACACTCAATACCTTGAGCTACACTAGGGAGGTGTAGATACCATCATATATGTACAATGAGTATGTGGTTCCAAGCAAATAACTCAATTGAGAAAAAATGCAAAAAGTTTAGACTATTCTATATGAAAATAAATGCAAAAGTTAGTATTATAAGGACAGTCTGCGTACTCTTCCGCATTTCTGGTGTCTGGTTTCACCGCCCCACACGAACTCAACCAATCCCAGAGGTTATTGTTAACCTGAAGCTCACTGATTGGTCGATATTTTGGAACATTCCCCTCCTCTTATCGTGAGAATTGCGATCTGTTCTCCAGTCTATTCACCAACTTAATATAATGTCCCGGAAGTACTGGAACGTGGGACGTGCGCCAGCGAACTGATACTCTGGGTTCAGCACGAATTCGCTGCTTTATGTTTAGTTATGTAATGAGACGGAGGCAACATTTTGAAAATTATATCACTACGTTATACATCTCGCTGCTTGTAAACTAATAGAAAGAAAGTGAAAGCACATGCCCCAGATAAGGATCCACTTGTTTCATAAGACACAGCAGTCAGCGCATGGTGCCACCCCACCCACATTTCTGACCACCTATTCTTGTTCTAAGGGAACCATTTTTTAAATTGCAGAAAATGAAATGATAGCGAAACAAAACCGACAGTGCAATTGCTTACTACCAATACAATAGAGGTAGTTTAGTCATATGTAAGAACTATCATAATGCTATTGATTTTTGTTCACAAGTAAACACAATTACTCCGCACAACACTCTAGATCTTTATATATTTTTCGCATAATTATTATTCGTTCACTTGTTACAATTCTGACTGAGGAAGGAGCTTTAGCTCTGAACACGTTATCAATCACAGTTCCCAACCATTAAATACTGGTTTTTAAAGGAAACTGACAGCGTAGAAAATTGCTTTTAGTTTTTAGCTTTTAGTTTAGGAGATTTTTAAGAACAATTCTTTGGCAATATCGAATTTTAGCTCCAGAGGAGACAGAGGGTGGAAGCCCCGACCCCCAAATGAGTCCATTGAGAGGGCATATGGTTTGACCTGCTCCTCGAGTAGTCCCCAGTTTCCCTCAGCTGTCCGTAGAGCGTTCGTGATACTGAGCAAAGCTGTGGTTTTTTCCCATCTCTCACTAATTATCTTTAGGCCATCCGGCCGCCTTGCTCAGTTTCACGAACAACAAGGGAAAATGGGGACTACTCGTAGTGTATGCTGCTTTTGTTGCCTTTGTAACGCTTTAGATATAGCACTAAATCTTACATATATCTTCTGTAAGTATTCGCCGGTCTATATATTAATTAAAGATTAATACCTTAGCCCCATCTTTAACAATTATTAAAAAGAACAAATAAAACAGGCCGATGCCGAATGGCAGAAGATGAAACACATGTACGTCTCTCGTGATTTTCTGAAAGTCGTGAGAATTAACAAATGAACGATAGGTTTCCGTGGTATGTACTCACGAGGCGCCAGCCGAGTGAATCTGCAACAAATTTTGACCATGAAATGGCGGAAAAAAGTGGTCTATAAGAGTACATACCACGGAAACCTATCGTAAATTTGTTTTTTACAACAAGAAACTCATAAATAGTCAAACTTACCGGCTGTTTACGAGCGTGTGCAGTGGTGCGCATAAATCGTGGTATGTGGTCTTATAAACGATATTTTTCAACAAGTCAGAAAGCGAGAATATCACGACATGTTATAAAATCATCTGTTGTTAATATTTGGGTCAATGACGTCTTTGCGTTCGAGCCATTCAGAGCTATCGGTACGTTGAGTGCCAGGTTATCTCTCGCCAGTCCTCTGCTGCGCATGAGCATGATTTCCTTAGGATCTATACAAAATTAACTGCTTTTAGCTAGGAACGTTTTTGTCTTTAAATATGACGTCATTTGACGTCTGGTGACGTCATAGGTTCGCTATTTTGGATTTTATAAAAGCACGATTACACAGTAATCACAAAGCCATAAAATCCAAATTATTTAAAATACATAGAAATACACTTATACGATCAGAAAACTGTCAAAACACAGAAACATTCAGAAAAGAAACATTTGAAAGCGAAAAATTCCAAATTTTGTTATATATGCCTGCCAAAACTGGTTGCCATGGCAACATCAAGTCCTGTCGTGAAAAATTTTAACAGCAAATTGTTGCCAGATAACTTTTAGGAAAACTCCTAAAATTTCGTGAAGTTTTCTTGAATAGTGTTAAAGTTACATAAAGGTGAAATCGGCACTGGCACTTTCTGTCCCTCGTTCTCAATAGACCTTTATCACGTTTTGGATGTCAATCAAAATCTTGATGTTAGCACCTTTTAAATACCAGAAATGGAAAGAGCAGGTCGAAGTAGGTAAGTAGTCCAATCGAAATTCACCATTCTCTGTAAAAAATTCTATTTTGCAAAACGTCGCCAGCGTCGCATTTTTTTAGATGAAACCCCCAAATTTAGCTACTTACCTACTTCGACCTGCTCTTTCCATTTCTGGTATTTAAAAAGTACTAACATCAAGATTTTGATTGACTCAAAACGTGATAAAGGTGTATGGGTTATAAAAAATCTGATCTTTTTTATTTTGACCATTTTTGCTCAAAGTTCTAGCGACAAAAAGTTGCGACTTGAAATATTTAATCATTTAGTTAATAGCAAACCTTTTTATATTGAGGTGTGGCACTCTACAACGGCCATTTTATACACATTGTTGCATTCGAATATTAAAATATCATAAAGATTAGCTCCATTGGTGGCAAAACCTACGGAGCAACTTATAATACTTGACTTCATTTAATTTAATGAAAAAAAAATATTATCTTCTTATTTTGGCAATTTTGTATATTTTGAATTTTAAAATATGGACAGACATGAGGTAAGTTGCACTAGCAAGACAATAAATGCCAACCTGGGGTTAATTAATTATCGTGAAGGGGCTCAGCTTTTGTTAGCGGAAACAGCATGCATGTTTTGTGGATCCAACATATATACGACCGTTTCACGCCGTCGTGAAAAGCAGCACACACACACACACGGCACACACACACACACACACAAATCGAACCGATTTATAATCACAAAATTAATAATTATTAATAATAATAATAATATTAATAATAATAATAATAAATTTATATAGCGCTTAAATTGATCGAGCTGATGTCACCGACAGACACCAGCTCTCCTGTTTCTCGTCCAAAGTTTGTCGGGTGAATGATAGGGAGTCTGAGGCGAGACTTCTATGCAACCAGGCAATATTTCCAAAATGGCGTAAAGTTTGGGTCATTTATTTTCAATTTTGAACCAAGCCATCAGATCAGACAGTGAGGTGTCTCTTTGTTTTCCCTTGTATTTATGAAAGATTTTTGTTTTTATTTTAAGAAAGAGCCACATCATTATGACATATCAGTGTATCCTAAATAAACCGAGGTGACCACGATGCCATAACAGGAAAGTTGAGAGTGGATTTCATGTCGTCGATGGGGAGCAGAGCGAAGGCTCTTCGACCAGTGACCTGTATCGCTGCGATGGAACTGAATCGAGGGATTGGGATCAATAACACGTTACCCTGGCCACCGTTAAGGTAGGGATGAACTTTGAGGTGCGATCAGCTATGATATACATGTATGTGGACTAGGGTTGGGACGAAGGCCAAAAAAACCTTCGAAGGTTCGTTGAGTTTTTCGAACGAACCTTCTATATAGTATATATGGTTATGGTAATCAATGAAAGCTTCCGTTAAAACATGTATTTGAGTTCAGTCTAAAAGAAATGCAACCTTTTGATTGGTTGATGTCTGTTGCACCACAACTGTTTCAAGCCAGTTTCAAGCACGTTTCTAATGTGAACTTCTCTGTGCGAACTTCGATGTTAGGGAATTTTTTTGCATAAAAAAACTTCCATTTCAGGGCAGCTTGTCCAGGTATCAAAATATTTATTTGAAAGGAATGTGTTTTCTTATAAATACAATAATTTCATGATGGAAACGAAGCTTCGAAGGTCAAGAAAATCCTTTGAAGGCAAGGTGAATGAATGAAGGTTAGTAGTATTTACAGTATATAATATCTAGGAAAACACAAGTTAGGATAAAAAATAATAACAATTCTTTATTAAAATAATAAATATTTAACAAATAATTTATAAACAATATACATCTATGCATGCATTACAAAGATTGATAATTTAATAGCTGCAATATTTTATTTGCCTGCCAGCAATAAGCATTTATAAGAGTACTATTTGAGGCATGCCTTAGCACAATAATTACATATCATCTTAGACTTGGAAAAAGGGAATACATGTAATCTTACTAACAGAGCACAAATCTATCTGTAAAATAGACAAACCCACAATAAACAAAACTTTTAACGTCTTGTTCGTTAAAGGGTACCAGGTGTCCAGCCTATGATGTACATTCATGGTCACTCTGTAATCGACTCTTTTGTGTGCTTGTAGGGAGTAGACATGAATTGTATGCTACCCCACAGGCAGTTATTTGTATGCTATGCAGCAGACCATTATCTTAGTTCACACAGCAGAATGCAAACAGCATGTTGTTTTACCTCACTGCAAGACTTGCAAATGTATCCTTTACTGAACAAAACCAGGAGTCTAACTTACAATAGTTATGTACATGTACCACACATCTTCAACTTATATGTACATGCAATATTGATATAATTATAGTGTTGCACTTTTTTAACCAGTTTATTGACACAAATTTGACGTTCACCTGATTTGAAAAGAATTAGGCAGGATCTAGGCAAGGCCTATAAATTTCATACATGTAAAGATACCAGAACCTTTCGCTTGATTCACTATGTTGAATAATAAACCTGGTTGCAGTTTCACACTCATAGAGTATTACTCCGAGACAATATTTTAGGATACCTGTAAGAAACTGGATTTACCATTTGTCACACTTGAATGTCCAATTTAACATATTTATAACCATGAAAATTGAAAGTGGTAAAGGGCTTTTATGAGATCAGTTATCAGGGTAAAATCAAGCCCGTGATCTGTGAAAAACAAAAATTAAACTCGTGATTCGTGATCAAAAGGCACGACATGATGCGTCAACTCCAAATATTTGACCGTAATTCATTATTTGCATCTCCAAGCTTTTCCATGATTCATTATCTGGGCCCCACTTACCATCCCATTACCTTTTACCTACAATTTCCTTCCCAGCTTGCGGCATGGAATGAAGGCTTCTGGGAGCGTCCACACACCGAGCTTACATACTGAGGAAAGTCAGTGATATGTGGGCAGATGTTGACAAGGTGGAAGTCTACTTATTGCGGACTTCTCCTCTGGATGCTCACAGAATCCTTCGTTCAGGTCACAGGCTGGTGAATACGAACATGGGCTCAGGGTATGACAATGATGCTATTTACTGTATTCATCAGTATAAGCTGCGGGGGTTTCAGGTTTCAGGTTTCAGTTTTTAAAAGTTTCTTTGATTCAGTGACACATAGTTGGGGTGCGGCTTGTACGCAAGATCTTTCAGGTTTTTCCAGGCTCCCAAGTTGGGAGTGCGACTTATACACGAGGTGTGACTTTACATGATACAGAATAAATTATTTCAGTTAGCCTTAACATTTCTCATATTCCAGATCTCACACAACTTTACATTAGGTTAGATCCACATACATTGTACATATTATCTTTTACAGTGGAACTCAGAAAACTGCAAGCACACTGAATTATTTACGGAATGTTTGTTCCCCAGCCAATCAGACATAAGATCAGAACTGTATGTGAGTCCTGAGTGAAAGTTCATATGATTGTTCATTCAGGGCATGTGCATGTAGATTGTCTGAAAGCAAAGTAAACTGATCAAACACGACTGTGACAGAGATGTTCACCCCGCAGAGGTTGAGTGACAACTGAAAATGTCACTGGCCTTGCCACGGCCCTTTTATACTGAAACTTCCTGTTTAAATTTCAACTGCACCAATCCCGAATTTTACAAAAAGTAGCGTGGGAGGATGGGGTGGGTGGGTGGCAGAATGCTGTGCACAAGAAATTGTGAATTCAATAATCTCGCACTTTCCATTCCCCATTAAATTCTAAAGGAACTGCAGGGTTTTCAATAACTCTTCTGACACCATCTGTAAAGTTGCAAGAGAAACAACTTCTAAACCTTCTCTTCCACAAAGATCCCTGCTTTGTCTGGGTATTAAAAGTACATACATGTACATATAGAGGGTCATAATGTTTTTTTCATGAGTAATGATCATTTGTCTTATTTATTTTATGTGAAACAAGAAATCAATAGATTTTTTCCATGAAACGTGATTCAAGTAATTCCTGTGAATGATCATTTGCCTAAATTTTTATTCATGAAACAAGAATTTAGGTCTTATTTTCCTGTTAATTAAGATTCTGTTTAATTTTCGAGAACTGCAATCTCTCTCCGTTTTAAGTGACTCACATCCAAACAAAGAATCAAATAAAAAATTATCCTTTTTGGCATTGTCAAGTGCTACAAGGTCCGGACATGTGGTGACTGGTCAGAACCTCAAATTGAGCATTGATGTTGGGCAGTAAGGATTGCTATTTTATTAGTTTTTTTCTTTGTGAAATGTCAATTGGGTATTTTATTAAATCTGTGAAACAAGAAATGACCATTTTATTTTTCTTGAACTGTGAATGGTATCTCCCACTTTATCACCCATTATGCTAGAGCTAGCATTGTAAAGAGCTAGTTTTATATGGTTTTATGTAACGCGCATTTGTTCATATTTACATGTAATTTGCGTGAAATAAATATTAAACTTATTATTATTATTATTATTATTATTATTATTACATGTAGCTGGAATAAATAACAAACTTTGTTAGCTGTTGTTGGTCTAGGGGTGACTATTGAGGGCATTTTGACTACAGCAATGGTATTGTGATGGTCAATTTGGTATTGCGATAATATTGCAATATATAATTATATATAGTGGGGGCACTATTAAAATAGCATTGTGAATCATAGTACTGATGCACGAAATAAATTTGTGAACACTGTGAACATACTGTTACTGTTGTTTTTGTATTTCCATGGTCTCCAATTGCCTCAAATGTTCAGGTGCTTCCTTCGCAAGTGATCAGTTAAATTGGTTGTGTTTCCACTGTACTTAAGCATTGCTAAACATAATTTCGTTTTACTGATTTTACAGCAATGAACAACACAGACAAGTAGGGAAGGTTTTCATACATTTTCCAGTCAAGGATAAAACAGCACAATAATCTACTTGCCTACTATCAGAACTATCGATAGTCAAGCACACTATTGGCGATAGTATCGATAGTTTCATTTGTGATCGATGCATCACTATTCCCCCTGTCTGAATTTCTTGGATCTGCCCAGGGCTGCAGTACATTAAATTTCACAAATAAACTGGGGTCATAGCCATGCTGAATATTTACAATTAAACAAGGCAAGAAAAGGCACTATAACTAGCCACTTGGGGGTCTGAGGAAATAGCCACAAGAAAGTTTCAAAATTGTACATGTACTACGGTAGGTTCTCAAAAATGCTACTTCCTGTATTTTGACAGAATTTGTGAGAAAATTTTAGCTAAAATTATATATCGCCCTGGTGTGAGACGGCTGGTCTGGCAATGGTGCATGAAGGTTGTGACCGCAAGAAAAAATATTCTAAACTTCTTGGCATAAATGCCCGCAGCACCAAAACTGGTGCACTTAACTATGATGTGATGAATTTAAATCCAATTTGTGATTTTGATGTCATAAGGCATATCATCACAGTGTTGCCATCTTGGGCCCTCAATTGTTTTATGACATATCTGAAAATTGCCTATTAATGTTGAATTAAAATTAATGTACCCTTTAGTGTACATATTAAAATTGTACATTAAAAGCAAAACATGACAAAAAAGTGTCAAGCACAAGAAAGTATCATCTTCTTTAATACCAGAACTGTCACTCAAAACTGTTTTATAGAAATGAAGCACGACCTAGAGTCTGGACATTAATTTTGTATGACTGATCAAATCACTCAAATCAGAAATATTCAGAAATATTCAAAGTATTAAGGGCCTGTTTACATGAAGGGAGGTTGATCCTAGCGCCAGGGTCAACCTAGCTAGCAGGCGGTTGAACCTACTGCCCTTATATAAGCAGCTTTCTGTTTACATGACCCGGTTTAGATTTGCACCGGGTGATGGGATCAACCTGGTACTAG
>JAOBYG010161755.1:0-10526 GCA_025403545.1 Epizoanthus stellaris
TTCGTCTTATTTCTATTTTATAAAAGCAATATAAAACGGCTGCTTGTGTCTATAAACTGTGATATAAACACGCCTAATGTTGTAGAGCACTCGAGAAGCAAGAGAAACACTCGGCTTCGCCTCGTGTTCCTCTTAAACTTCTCTCGTGCTGTACAACTTTCGGTGTGTGTATATCACAGTTTATAGACATTAGCAGCCGTTTTATATTGCTTAATTATAAACTTTGCGTGATTTATAAACTCCTGTTTTAAGATGTTCCTAAACGAGTTTATCTAAGGTTCACGGCAGGCTGCTTTGACCTCAAAATGTCCAACAACTTTAACTTCATTCTCTGCAAATGAATACGCTGTTGTATCGCCAATATAAAATTATTTTCTTTTAAAACAGAAACAAAATCGTTAAGAATTATCGTGTCCTCAAGGACTGAAACACGGTAACTGTAAACTAAAAATACCATAGGCACATCAATCGAGGCGCCGCCCTGTTCAGTATGACTTTTACAGATGGCCAGACATTTACTGAACTCAATGGTGAATTAAACTAAACAATCTAATGGATATCATGGGATTAAGGATTCCAAAGAAAACATTGCAAATTCTAATGACTTTCTATACAATAGAAAGAAAACTAAGAACATTCGTTTAACATGTTACAAGCTGACCACCCCACCGCTTGATCTGCACTGTTGAAAAATGATACTACTGTTGAGGCACAGTGAACTCTATCCGTCTTTGATCTCACCGCTACAAATTCCTTCGAGACAGCGTAGTCTTTGAGTCCGCCACATATAAAGGTTTTCTTAAATAATGGCCTTGTATTCGAACTTTGTTCGAAATATAACAAAATCCCAGCTTCTTTGTACCAAAGTAGAAAATAAGTTAGCTTGTACAGCTTTTGATAAAACATTCAAATTCGCAAATCTTAATTATTTCTTCAAGACAAAAGTGGAAGCGTATGAAAGTAAAAGGCACTGCTCGGAATAGTAATAATAACACAAGTTAGTGAGAAGCTAAAATAAGTTCAATTTCTCCTTCCTATGTATTTGCAACTTGTGTTTAAAATACCACATTCCATTGATATCGGCCTTGCTGTTTTTAAAGAGTTGTATGTTTCCCCTCCCCGTCGAGAGTTCAATTTGAGTTGTATATTCCTCAGTTTATCTTTGCCCCAAGGAACATTAGAGTTAACCGTAAACACTCAGACTAGATTTTGGATTAATTATGAGTAAAATGTTATAGAGTCAAATACATTTGATGGCTTCCCTTGTGTCAGTTTACTGATAGATTTTGTTTTTTGGTCACAGAAAATAAGAGACGCGAACACTTTTTTCCTGCCACTATATATAGAGATTAGAGGAGTTTTCTCTCTGAGTTTTAGTAATCCTACATTTGGCTTCCGCCCAATCATTCAGTTGGCGTTTTGATATTGTTATTATAATACGTACAGTTTTAACGAAAAAGTTTATGCCCTAGCAGTTTAAATGTGTTGATGGGTACAGTATATAATCAAGTAGTTTTCAATGACTATAGAAGTGGTGCACCAGTACTCATTTGCGAAATCCACAGCAGCGATTGCCTTTGATTTTCTCAGCTCATGCTTCAGCTGAACTGATGTACTCATCTAAGAGAGGAAATTGCTGGTGCTTCCAGTCAGTAATTTTCAAGATATGTTCTCTGTACCAGGATCTCTATTAATTGCGCAACATGTGACTATATATAAAGGTTCTGGGGATATATTAAAGTATATCTCAGAGAGTGCGAACTCAAGCACGCTTGCTGATATGAACAGTGACACTCGAATCCTGATTGCCTTTTAAAGGTTTTCCAAACGAACACGTCTGGTTTGCGCGGGCATTCACACCTGATAATGTTTTAAATGTGATTACTTTTGGATCTTTGGGCTGATTAAGAACATTAGACATCTGCTCAGTTGAATCCACAGAAGTAAATTAGTTTTTATAAAAACTAAAATGACACGAACATTTGGTGCTGCTTCTATAGTTCCAGATTTCTTGGTTGGTATATCTAGCTGTTCCGAGTAAATATGGATAACTTGTTAATTCCAGTCACAAAATGTATCAATGTGTACAAACAGGGTAAATTTCAATTATAGGAAAACAAGCAAATGAATCGTGTACATAACATATGTGCTCTTCAGTGTGTGATTAAAAGGAAATGTAGTTTTTCGGTTGATCGTTTATTAATTACCAGCACAGAGTTCTGCGGAGAACCTCGCAAAGGTAATGCTTAAATAAACTGGCGCTCAGACACATACGTTACGATTCCGCTTTTCACTGTTTTGATTACCTTATGATGGTCAAATAATCTTCCTGGTGGGGAAATCATAAAGAGTTTATTGCTTTTAGGCAGTGTTAAACCTCCCAAAGAGTTGAGTGGCATTTAATATGATTATGTACTATTTCCATCCACTATAGAGATGGACACAACTCCCAGCTCAAGGGAAATGCCGTTCCTTTGTACTTGCATGCAATACGTGTGTTAGTGGTTGTAATTCTTGCAAATAGAAATTATATCAGTGCACATTTCCTTCACGAAATACCTTCATCAGATAATAAAGTTGGGTCGAGCTGCACCACTGCGTAGACATACGCTCGTCAGTAACTGAGCAAGCTGATGTGATGGATAACCACCCCATCAAATTGGCTTGATGACGTTGAACACAACACATCAATTAATAAAATGTAAATCAAAGAGAGTCTAAACACTTAGAGCACATAGCCATAAACTGTGTTGTTCTTTAATATATTCGCTAAAAACAGTTCAGTTGTAAGTATTGCAACGGCTCTAAAGTAGAAATAACTTTATTGTTTCCATACTGGTCTTGCTGATGGACTGGCAAAGCATACAATAGCAATACTGTATTAATGGAATGTTCCTGTTTCAGCTACTTTTAGTTTTACTTATCGTGGTTTGATAAAATCGATAAAAATATCAAACCTCAAATCTTGAATTCCTTTCACAAATGCTTTGGCTAGACGTATGATATAACACTAGGTGTGAACAACAACAAACTCATAACGACATAAACGAGACCAGGTCTGGTTGCACACAGGAGACGGTAAACGCATATACCCCCAAAACGTGATTTAAACTTCAAAATCTGGTTAACTCAAGGTTTGATTCATAGCTTGTACTGCAAGACCATCGTGCCCTACAATTTCAAACTAAGGACACATTGTACCTGAGTTAAGCATTCGTGGAACCATCTTTATTTTAGTGGCGCTTCCGGCTAACACCAAGACCTCAACACTACAGTCGCAGTTATGAATTGTTATATGTACTAGTACAAGTAAAAGTGCGATGCTTTGTCTTGAATCCATAGAAACTTCCACTAATAAAAACAACATTATAGGGTACTTTACAACTATATAATCAATGCATTCGAAAGTTCTAGTGCAAATTACTTGTCACATTCTCACAAGTCCCCGACACGCTTTCCAGGAGTGAGTTACGGATTCTCAAACAACATTTGCTGTACACTACAACGAGAAAAGATGCACATTTCAATACATTTATGTACACAATTTGTTACTTGGACTTGGAGAAGCCAATTCTTAGTTTATTTATTGCCGTCACAGGCCTAGGCGACCTTCTCAATTCCTTGAAGTAATCACACTCCAATCAAAATGCGGTTTGTTAAGTTCACGCTCTCATTAGCAGTTCATGCAACTCACTGTACGTTCCAACCTTAACAACAAATATGCATTCATGGACGGAATCTCAGTTCTGCAACACATAACAACACTGACTGTTGTGCGCTCTAGTTCTGCAGTCTGTACAAGACAACCGATATGTTTAACTTCTTTCTCGAGGCCTTCAGTGGCGGGTTAATTGAATAAAGAGCCACCAGTTGTAGGATATTCTCTGTCTTCACACGTTAATACAGACTACTGCTGTAAGATCATGAGAAGCCAAACACCACACAATAGGGAGCAAATTGTGGCTACGGGCTCGTCACTTGTCCCTATATGATGGTTAAACATGTTGTTGAAACCAAGCACCTTCCATTCTCCATACACTAAAGGCGTAGCTTAAACGTTCATGAGCTATAAAGCAGCTACTTGTACCAGAGTTCGGGTGCTTTTCGTTGTTCCCTAATACTTGGCAAAGGAAGTCGATGTAGCGCGACGCCAGCCGAAGAGTTTGTATCTTTGAAAGCTTGTCTGAGGGTAATGTGGGAATGATTTTTCGCAGTTTGTTGAAGGCTTCATTCAGAGCTTGAGTTCTCTGTCGTTCTCGTACATTGGCAACTGTGCGTTGATCAGTTTTGTTTGATCCATCCTTCCGTCTTGATCGAGTTCCGTTTGTATTCCTTCTGTATTTTCTCCTCTGCTGCTCGTTGCCTTGAGATTTCTCAATGTGCGGTAACCCCATCTGTAGAATACTTTCTTCCTTGTACTATTCCACTCACTAGGCTGATCGCGAGCGCGCGAGATAACAAATGTTTATCAAGTCACCAAAAAGATATACTCGATTGGTTCAAGAACTCTGAGGTCATTCACACACCATGCGGATCCAAGTTTGGGCCAATATCATGAGAAAATGACATTTTTGTACGGTTAGATAAACACGGCTATCATTTTTCTGCTCGACCAGTCATCGAGTCCAATAAAATTCATTAAATTATTTTTCCGCTCCAATCAGATTACGCGATTTTACTTCCATCATGTCAATGGATACTTCATATTTAATTAATGGCTAGCCTTATCTTGTATAATTGGCAATAAATGTGATATTTACAAACGGTTTCGGCACGACAAGGTGAAAAATGCTTTAAAAGCGCCGCACGGGAGCCAGTGGTCAGGACAATTGTGTCCGGAAGCGACTCATGCAATCTGTTGACGACTTCAAGTCCTTGAGGCTGTCCAGATCCTCTTACGGCGAGTTATTCGTGACTTCTCGTCTTAGAAAAAGAAAAGTGTTTTCACTTTCAGAATTTTCGGGATGGGAGCTTTATTCAAATGTACAGGCGGCATTTCTTATGCAGCCATTGGTGCAGATTGACGAAAGTAGTGGTATAGATTTTGCTTGGTTTTGAAACGTACTTCTTCACTACCCTGCGCGCTACTCTGTCTCTGTAAGCTATCATTAGGAGCTACGACTGAAAGATAGCACTGTATCGTTTACCAGGATACTCGAAAGGTCAACAGGCTGAGTAACCTGCATTTTATGTTATATTCCGAGTCTTTACATGCACACCCTGTCACCCTCAGCGGTCGGTATTAGGGCATACTGATAGATATCGTGTGGCCAGCAAAATAGTTTTTCTTTTGTCAAATTTACCAATAATGAATAATCGTACGTCACTCGCTGACACCTTTCTCTCTGTTGAAAGAGTCTTCAAACTTGGAGACAGGTCGACTGGACGAGGGATTCCATTTCAGTCGTGGGTGCGACACGAGAGTGAATTTATGGCCATCTTTGCAAAGCAATGAGCGCATTTTTGCCATCAATTAGGGAACATTTGCCCTTTTACAATATTATCAACTCCAAATAGTTATCATCCTTAACTCATAACCGCCTTTGTTTTGCTCATACACGCACATTTGGAAAAAACTTATGTGCACCATATCAATTGTTTGTCGGAGAGTTAAAAACACAACCCGATCACTATCTACACCGAACAGGAGTAAAATGCCGACATCAAGTTAGCAGGCGCAAGCCACAATTGTTGTATTAATGATGACCAGACAAAATACTTTAGAAAACCACAGAAAAATTTCAAGTGAAATGTTCGATGAACTGTGGCTACCTTCCGTGAAAAAGGAACTCATTTCATTGCCTGTAGAGCGCATTTTCATGAATGTTTCTGGCTCTTGCCCGCAGGAAGCGTCTGAGTGGGACAGCTGTGAAAACCATTAGGGAAAGTATGTGATAAACCAAACAATACTCAAATGTTATCACAAAAAGTTAATTACTCAAATTAGTATCGGTGTGAATAATTCCAAGTGACTGTCTGTTCTCTTCAAAGATATATTACAAATAGCACTTAAAAGGAAATCCGTTTTTCCCTTGGAAATTTATGCATGTGATGTTGTGCAAAACGTCAAGCGTTACAGTAATAAGCTTGAGGCTTTTTGATGCGAAAATAAATCTTCACTGCTGATCCGCTGTCTTCGGTCAGGATATCTTTGCCGGTCTGTGGATTGCCGCGTACGAATTATACGAGGCGCAAATTAAGAAATGAATAATTTTCTCGATCACTCTCGCACCGCGGAAGTGTTGAAATCAGGGAGTTATCGAGGAAAGTTATCAAATCGGAGTTCAAAGTCTTTTTCATTCTGCAAAAATCTTGAATACAAAACTTTTGCACTGCCAATGCTAACATTTTGCAGCTCGCCGATTTTAGACTAACAACTCTCCGATTAGTTTATTTGTTTTTTTCTTGAATTATGTTTGCATATTTTTCAATGACAGATTTTTTAAAAAAATTTAAAAGCTGGTGTATTCGGTTCTCTGCTGCGACGAGGTAAATGGTAAAATTGATATTTGGTACGGACGGACGTCAGTACCAACCAGTCCTCAGGATTCTGCAATGGACAGCAAAAATAATTAAGGGATAACTATTAAAGGTGGAAAAATCGTTATAGACGAAGTTATACATAAACAGTAGTAATTCAAACAACCTATTTAGTATTTTAAGGGACGGACCATTTGATATCGTGGGAGGGGAGTGGAAGAATGATTTGCGGGCAAATTATTTTTTGCCCTGGAATGGGCCTGCAATTCTTTTTCGCCTCTCTCTCTCTCTCTCTCTCTCTCTCTCTCTCTCTCTCTCTCTCTCTCTCTCTCTCTCTCTCTCTCTTTCTCTCTCTCTCTCTCTCTCTCTCTCTCTCTCTCTCGTAGATTTTTGTTTTAATTACAAATTACTTACTAATTTTATTTTCATTTGTCTTTCCAAAATGCCAATTTTTCTACTCACACTAAATGATTTTTAATACTTAATAGTGACCTCTAGCTTGAAAGAATATAAAGATGTCTATTGTTCTAAAGATATTACGATGCGTCTTTAAAATAGTGAAGAGTATAGCTTGTTTGACGTGGAGTGAAATGATGCCTTTTTATATGAAAGCTCTTAGGGGTTCTCGTAATGAAAACTACAATGCTTACTTGTCAAACCAATAGCCATCAAACTACAGGCATACTGAATTCAGAACAATCCCCTTCCTGCCTAAATTTAAAATGCCAAATGATTTCTGTTGCTAATGGCTAAGTAAAATGTAAGGACGTCACCAATCAAACGATAAAAAGCACTTCCCAGCAACTTTCCACCAAGATTCGATTTATATCTTTCATGAGGGTGGTAAAGGGTAAAGGTAGAGGTGGTAAAGGGTTTTTTTTCGTGAAGCGTGATATGCCCTTAATTTTATTTTCCGTGAAACGTGAAATGTCAAATGGCCAATTTTTTCCCCGTGAATCGTAAGTTGAGCCATTCTCATGAAGCGTGATTTCCTTTTTTTATTTCGTTAAAGGCCATCCCCACTTATTTTTATGTTTCTCATCGATAGCTTTCGCCAAAGTAGGGTCGGTCGGTCGGCAAAAAAGCAAAAAAAGCCGAAAAAAAAGAGTTGACCAGAACGTTCAACGACGCGAAATTAAAGCGTAATTAAGTGCAGCTGATACGGTACTTATTTTTAGTGAAAGATTTGTAAACTAAAGCTCTCAATTTGTGAAAAACAAAACCCATAAATATATAATTTTAAAAGCTTGCTATAAATTGCCACAGTATAAACACCAAATAGTCAAACATGTGAAGGTTTTGTTTATTTATACGGCAAGAAGAAGTACACGTACGAGAACATGTACGATTTTATTTCATTTTATACTTTCTGGGTTTTTTTTGGTTTTTTTGCAAAACTTAAAAAAACTGGGTTGGTCGGACGATGAGAAACATAAAAATAAGTGGGGATGGCCAAATGGCCATTTTATTTTCCGTGAAAGGTGATCGGAACCTCCCTCTTTCAATTTTGCCTCTGTGATAAAAGGGTAATTTAAATCAAAGTGAAGACCAGGTGCGCTTCAATCAGTTATTTCAGGCGTATATTGCTTGTTTATCTATATAATCGTTTTCACTGACACCTAGGCCTATAAACAAACATTGGATAAACCTTCACCGACCATTTTATGTCTGACAAAAGAAAACAAGATGAAGTCGATAGGTTCATTGTCTTTTATTTGCCTTTTAAATTTTCATTGACGTCGGTGTCTTCAGTCATGTTATCAAATGTACACCCGACATCATGCACTAAAAGCTTGCACAGACCGAGAGGAAAATATTCAGTCTACTTTGACAGTTTAGTCAGTGTTAAAAGCTGCGGTCTTGACAGAATGAGCCGATAAGGCAGACAATCACGAGTAGTTTATTCATATGCACTTTACGAAGCGCTAATGTTTTGATGCCTGAGCAATTCAACAATCAACTTAATCGTATATGTTTTCTTCCGAGATCTTTGTTGAAGCTTCTCAATTGGCTTCTACTAGTGTCAGAGCAGACTGCAATTCTTGATGTTTCAAGGTACACCGTATATGAATATGCGACTAGCAGACACCTGCATAAACACGAAACATTGCTTCTAACCACTGGAACAGTGTCTACTGAATGATACTGAAGAGCACAAGGGGGCTCCTCCCAGATATTGAAACTCTTAACCTTTGGTAGTCGATTACTTCATCTCAGAGCACAGCAGACAAAGTTATTCTTTCATAGGTACCTGATGCGAAATATTTGTCTCCTTCTCGGCATCTCTCGATTCAGTAACTTCGAGCAGCATTTGTGGTTTCGATTAATATTTCTTTCAAAAAATACTGTTTTTGTTAGAAAGACATTAACATTTTTACAAATATTTCTTTAATTTCAAACATTTTTCAAAGTTTTTAAAAACGTTTTAATCTTTTTAAAAGTAGTAAATAACGTTCTTTGGCATCTTTTGTGCTGAGTTTTATGAACAACACTTTCACAAGTTATAAAGATTAAAGGTTTTAGCCCAGACAACGACCATGCAACAATTTAATATTGTGGGTTGGGAGCGGTAGCCGAATTTCGAAAACGGAAAAGAAATTGCAGGATTACAACCGGCCAAAAACAGTTTGCACCTTGCGTTGCTAACTGTAAAGGAAAAGTAAGTATCAGACGGGGAAATTGGAAAAAGAAACTGTTCCACCGTACGGCCACCCCGGCCCGCAAACAAATCAAAAACAACATTTAGGTGACAACACGATATCTGGACAAGGTCCACAGCCGCCCCCGGTAACACTTGGGACAAAATGATTTCCAGAAAATTGAAAAATTGAAAATTTTGGGTCGAAGCTAAGGAATTTTAATTTTAAAAGACTTCAATACTTGGAATAGTTCAAAAAAATCATTTCGCTGAATTGTATATTTAAAACAACTTATAGACCTTAATTGTTCTGTCTTGACAACCAATAGTTCCCAGGGAAGGTACTCTATAAAGATATCGGGACTGCAAAGCACAATAATCCCATTAAACAGACTATCGAGACATCATCTGCAATAGGTACTGATACTGAGTCAGTAATAGCCACAGCACGTCAAGCCAAAGACCAGGAAGTCCTGTGTTTGGACCAGCATATCGGAACAACAGAGTCTGTTGGTACATGCTTCAACAGTCAGCTGATCTACTTTTGAGTTGTTCTACACCTGAATTGATTTTCTTGACGGTGAAAAGATAACTATAGTCTTTTGCCTGAAGCTTTGAATCGTGACGACAACCTTATGTCAATGTGCGCGCGGTATACAAGTTTTTTTTTAAATTTTGCTTATGGGCATAAATTTAAGTACAAATTTAATTTCATAAGGAATGCATAAAACCTGCTGGCTATCAGAGGTCAAAAGTGGCGTAACCTTTAGGACAACTGACGTTTCAGCACTTTATCGTAAATCAGAAATACCTCTGGTGCTTTCCGCCTGAAACTAAATTACAGTATAACAAGTTTAAAGCAGTTGGGGGTTACTGGTAGCCAGATAAGATTAACCCTTGACGCCAACGCCTTCAAATCTCCATCACTAGCGATCGATGACATGAAACCGCTCTATTACAAAAGCTGTTTAAATACTTACAAAACTTCCAACCGTTTTGCCTCCCCTTCCCTTCCCTGTAATCTTGAGTTGTCTTGCAAGAAAAAAGAAAGGAAATAGGCCACCCAGTGTAGTGCTATCTACAATTTAACATTAACTATATACAATTAGCCACACCCGTAAGGTAAATCCTTGGTAAATTCCTGATGAACATTCCTTCCTCTCCTAGTACTGAAGTAGTAGAATGATCCACTAACTCATCCTACCCCACCCCTCCCCACCCGTTAATTAGATGCTACAGCGGTTGTGATTTGTTACCGTTGTTGTGTTTCACGTAACACAAGTCCTTTCTCCTAACTTATGGTTGTACTAGGCATTGTTCGATTTAAGAAAAACGGTAAATCTGCCTGCAGCCCGTTCATAGGTAGTTCTCACGTACCCAGGGCCGTACAGAGCGGGGGAGGGAGATC
>JAOBYG010161866.1:0-10524 GCA_025403545.1 Epizoanthus stellaris
CATGACATGGCTGACATAACATGACATGACATGACATGACATGACATGATATAACATGACATGACATGACATGACATGGCATGGCATGGCATGGCATGGCAAGGCATGGAATGGCATGGCATGGCATAACATAAATAACATAACATGATATGACATGACATGACATGACATGACATGACATGACATGCCATGACGTGACATAGCATAGCATAGCATAGCATAGCATAGAATAGCATAACATAACATAACATAACATAACATAACAACATAGCGTAACGTAACGTAACGTAACATAACAAAACAACATACTAAAATAACATAACCGAACGTAACGTAACATAACATAACATAACGACATAACATGTTGTAATATAACTTAATTTAACATAGCAGGATGTAATGTAAATTAACACGGCATTACAAAGTATAAATACGACATTATATTACATTACGTTATATTACATTACATTGCATTATATTATATTGGATTGCATTGCATGCATTACTTTACATTAAGTTACATGACATCACATTACACTATATTTCATTATATTAGATTCGGTTGGATTACATTACATCACATCGCATCACAGTGCATCGCATCGCATCGCATTATATTATATTACATTACATGGCCAAATTACATTGGCTAAATTAAATTTCTATTTACACAGACTACTAATTCTTTTTTTTCAGATATAATTCAAACTTAAATGAAGCCAGGGAATATGGAATTATAAAAGGCATCGTTTCAGGCCTTGGCTTTGGAGCATTACAGATAATCATGTTTGGAAGTTACGCCCTTTCATTCTGGTAAGGACGTACATAAGCTAAAGCAAGATGGCTTAAGAACAGCAGGATAATTTTTCACGCTTTCAGACTTTTACTACAAACGATAGTGAAGCATTTATTCAGGCTGGAGTATTTTACCCTACCTACATGTACCCTACCCTAAACTACCCTACCTACTGTACCCTATATCCACAAACTTCCCTTCTTTAACAGGCACCCCCAGTAATAACTGCGTATCCAAGTAAAATAGCGCCGATTTATTTTTACCAATAGGCACCAAACATAATTTAATTTGTACTGTCATTGTGTTGTCAAAGCTTCTTTTGGCCAATGAAACATGAGGTTTGCATTGTGTCTAGTACTGACCAATCACAAAGGCGATCTATTACATCAGCATTGTCACCGCATTTACATTGTCATTTCATTTGCATTGTTAGTCGTGGCAACATGTATGGGCCACTAGAGGCACTGATTGGCCGTTTGAAAACCCACCCAACAGAAATATAATCTATTCCGGCATTCTGTGATTGGTAGAAAGCTTATTTGCATGTCATTGTCATTTCATTGGATTTGGTCAATGGAAGTTCACATGAAATTCGCTCTATGTGAAGATTCCGTTAAATTGCGTTTAATTACCTATTTAGGTATGGGTCAACATTGATCATTGCCAAAGAGATAGCAGCTGGAGACCTCATCATTGTAAGTCTGAATAATTACATCACGTATGAACTCATTTTAACACCATTTTACGTTAAAGGATTAACATTTATTATATATTTTTTAAACTGCAGGTTTTCTTTGCTGTTATGATTGGTGCTTTTTCCTTGGGTCAAGCAGGTCCAAATCTGGAGGCAATCGCCACGGCTCGCGGTGCAGCATATCAAGTGTTCCTAATTATTGATAGGGTTGGTACCGGAGGTAGCCTGAAAATTAGATGCCTCGAAAGATTTTTCTCCCTGAGAGAGAGACGTCTGAATAAATTAGCCGTTAATCCCGTCCAGTGACGTCACTACGCCAGATCTTCGTAGTGTATTTATTTGGTCGGATGATTCTTCATTTTCGCGTGTGTATAATTCGCAAACTCTCACTCGATTTCAATATGTTGATTATGAATTAAGGGAACTAACAAATCAAATCCACTACGGAGATCTCGGGTAGTGATGTCACTGGATGGAATTAATGACTAATTAATCTCTCGTGGAGAAAAATATTTCGAGGCCGAGGAGAATGTCTGATTTCAGGCCATACCGGAGGGTGATTATGAAATCTTTTGTGAACAAAAATGTCGATTTAGGCATATTTTATATTTTATCTTAGCTGTTGTTGTTATATAATATAACTTTAAGTTAGTTCGTCAAGCGCAGTAATAAACAAATGAAGTAACGTTTCTAAATAAAACTGCATGCTGGATCGATCAGTCTACATAACAAATTGTTGAAATTGTTGAAACTGATCTGATTAAGAAAAGTTAAAACGAAGTTTAAAAAAGATGTTAAAAAACTCTCGTTAAAAATCTTTTCTCTACATTTTCGGACGCCTTCTTCGACCTTCATCAGAGAGAACTGAAGACAGTTTATGCAACCACAAGATTACGAAAAGTTTCTAAGAAAAGATCATTAACGTTCTCTTTCACTACAAGTGACGTTGTTTAACCTCTTGCTTCGCAAGAAGAGGTAGAGGTTCATTGAACTCCCTCCTATATTCAGCCAATTAATGGTCAGTAAGATAATGCTATACTCACATGGTTGGTCTACTCTTGGACCCTTTAGGTCTCTCCAATAAATCCAAGTTCAGATCAAGGTGACAAACCAGCATCTGTGACTGGGGACATCAAGTTTAGGAATATAAACTTTGGTTACCCATCAAGAGAGAATGTTAAGGTAAGGCTATGGAAAACAAGTAATTTGTACTAATGCAATCGGGAGAGATAAGATTGCTCTAAATACATTGTGTACCCTGGGTATAGGTGGTTTCAAAAGTTGTGCCTTTCAAGGAAACAAAATGTGAAAGTTTCTTTCTAAAGCAAAGTGTACATCAAATCGCCTGATTTTGCACGAAGCTTCAAACACTCTCATTCACAACTTGTTGCAGCCATGAAATTGTTCCATTTGGCGTTTCAGGTGACCAGAGCTCAGACGCTAATTTCTCGCAGCGAAGGAAAATTAGCGTCTGAGGTCAGCTACGTTTCAGGTGACATTTTGTTATTGGTGAAATACTATACATTAGTCGCAATGAGTTTTCATGTACCGTTTAGATTTAAGAGCCTTAGATCCGACCACATCATTCCGATCACTAGAACGTCGAGAAACGAGATCAACGATTTATGGATCTTCCTTATGGACTATGAACAGGGATTCAACACTTGATGTGCCGGGATTTAAACCGACAACAGCACATATTTAAGTTCGTAGTAAAACGTGGAGTGTTTGGTAGCACTGTTTCGTATTCGAAAACTACTATTCTGCTCCCATCCATCGCCCTAAGTCGCACTACTAATATTATAATTATCACCCTAGGTGCTGACTGGGTTTAATTTGACAGTGGGCAGTGGACGGACAGTGGCTTTAGTTGGCGAGAGCGGGTGTGGCAAGAGTACAGTTGTCAAACTTATCCAGCGGTTTTATGATCCTAAAGAGGGCCAGGTGCGTTTGCCGAGTTGTCGTTATATATTTTAATCCCCCTCTTGATATAATTATTTTGCTTGTCACATCTATTGATCTTGTTTGAATCTCCCAGGAATAATACTTCGTGATTCGTTAAATATAGTTGAATATATTAATTACTGCACGGCCACGGCCAGATCAACAATGTAAACGAAGATTTCAAGCGCGGAATTAGGTGCGTAGCATGCATTGCAGACGAACCAAGACTTTAGTTAATTCCGTTTGCGGAACGGAACACAAAAGCATCTTCTGACCACCAACTGTGATGTAGGATTATATGATATATATTTACATCTGATTGGCTTTTTCTTCTCTTTTTTCTTACGCCTCTCGTCATTACTCATGTCATCGACACGTATATAAAACAAAAGCATAATCTGATAAACTTATCTAGCTGTGCTAACAAAGCCTATTTTCTGTATATTTAGATACTCCTTGATGGAAGAGACATTCGGTCCCTGAACCTGGCTTGGCTGCGGCATCATATCGGAGTTGTAAGTCAAGAACCTGTTCTGTTCGCTACAACAATCGCCGAGAACATTCGCTACGGTGAGGATGGCATTACCCAAGAGAACATCGAGAAAGCTACCCGGATGGCAAGTGCTCATGAATTTATAACAAACCTTCCACAGGTAAATGAGAAAGGCATATAGGAACTCCAGCTTTTGATGCTCACAAAATCTCAGCCTCAATAATTATAGTGAATCACCCCTGCAAAATTCTGTATCCGCCCTGTATGTGGTCAATAAATATTATCAGAGATACGTAGCACTGTTTCTGTCATTTTCTAAGTCAAATCAGACATACATTTTCATTTCTGTGGGTTTACAAGTTTGTAAAGAGATATCCGCGATTTTGTTCATCTTTAGCTAGAGGCACATGTGCTGCTGAGTTTATTTCTACGAGTACAGTTCCCTTGGTGGTAGTAGAGCTATATATGGGCAGTAGAATTAGTTTGAAGATTATGCCTTCTTTTCTTGTTCACTCTGGCCACGTTTTACATAGTTTCTCCTTCTGTTACATAAGTAAGGAAAGAGGTTACAACTGTGGACATCAACAAGGACTCGTCATTTACCCCTACTCCGGTGTTGGAATAACTTGTTTAGGTAAATTTTCTCTTTGTTCACTGACCGGCAAATGGTTCACATGCAGCTGTGTCAGCAATCACTGTAGCGTTGGTAACAGTAACACGAACAGCGCCATAGCGATAGTATATCATTGGAATTAACGGATAGAAAAAGTTTGGATCTGGATTATGAGATAACCAAATAAGCCATTAGTAATCCATAATAAATAATTTGAGGAACTTCCAATGTAGATTTTCTGATCATAATTACTATTATTATTCAGTTTGTTAACTATTTTATAGGGCTATGAGACTCTGGTTGGTGAAAGAGGTGCACAGTTGAGTGGGGGGCAAAAGCAACGTATTGCAATTGCCCGTGCCCTCGTGAGGGACCCCAAGATTCTACTTCTGGATGAAGCAACGTCTGCTCTTGATACTGAGAGTGAGTCACTTGTACAAGCAGCACTGGACAAGGTAAGCTATAGGGGGGTGGGGGGTATTTTATTCTTGGGAGAGGGGAGTAGTCAGTCACTCTTGGCATCGTAAGAGACCCCAAGATTCTACTCCCGAATGAAGCAACATCCGCAACTATTTCAGTCTTGGGGGATGGATAGTAGTGAGTCGCTCGCACCCTCGCGGGGGACCCCAAGATTCTACTCTTGGATGAAGCAACGTCCACTGGCTCTTGATACAACCAGTGAGGAGCACTGGATAAGGTGAGTTACGAGGGACCAGCTATTTTATTATAAGGGAAGAGAGAAATTTGAGGAAGGATTTCCAAAGTGACCAAACATTTCAATAAGTATTAAATATTTTCAAAAGGCATATGATATGACTAAGGACAAAATTATCTTTCATTTCAGAGAAGTAAACTTTTGGAAAAAAAAATGTTTATGCTTATGTCTTCAATACCATCAATCTGAGTTTTAGGTCAGAACTGAAAAAGCAAATTTCTCCAGACTGTTTTGGGTGGCAAGTGTTTCTTGTATAGTATGGTGGATTTGCTACTCTATCAAGCAGTTGTCTATGGCTGATAAATTGCCACTTGTTAACTATGCTGTTTCATTTGTAAGTGGACTTTGCAAAAAGGACGATTTTGTAACTTCACGGAATTAGAATGTTCGAAACCTTTTTCCTTCCTTACAAGGCAAGAGAAGGTCGCACGACCATTGTCATAGCCCATCGCCTATCAACAGTTAGAAATGCTGACGTGATTGCTTCAATACAAGATGGTGTCGTTGCTGAGATGGGAACTCATTCGGAACTCATGCAAACCGAGGGAGTCTATCGTCAGCTTGTGACTCTACAGGTAAGGCATGCAATACGTTACGCCTGATAATTACAGTAATCAACCATAGTGTTTGCAAACCAATTCTACTTCTTAATCAACTAACTTCAACATGTTGATGTTGAGAAGAATACAAGAAGAAATGGAAATGATGGGTGTCCGAAGGTTTCAGTATTGCAAAAAACATGTTGAGAGAACAACGTCGTCTAGTAAGGACGTTACGAGAAGAGACAAATGTTGAAATTATGTGGTGCCTAAACATGTTGTAAATAATAGTATTTAACTCTAGACGCATTTCAGCTCTGACTTTCTCTCACCTTTCTGTTTACTCACGTTATTATTTACTAATACACACTGCATATTTGTGTTATTTCGTGTCTATCTTGGAAACCTGGGTGCTTCCTCGGATACCAGAATTATTTTGTTTTAGGGTTAGCTATGAATCTTTAAGCAGAGTTTTTACTGCATAATGCCTTCTCTGTCAACATACAGTCCTTTCAAGATGATGAGCCAGACCAAGAACAGATAGAAGATGTTGAAGAAAAAGGTACCACGTGGTTTATTATAAAACTGTACTGCGGAATCGATTGTGAGTCTAGTTCGCTTATCACCGCCATCCACATGCAAGGGTAATGTGTGCACTAACCACAATACCATTGCAATAATCGCAAGTTGGAAATGAGAAGTGCAATTCCAAATTGCACTGCTGACAACGTAAGAACAACGAAGTGTTCTCGATCCATATGGAAGAAGAACAGCCTTTGGCTTCATGGAACGTTGTTGGAGTATTGAGCCAATTAACTGTCGGTCAACCCGAGTGGGGAGAGAGAGAGCGTCATTTTCATTTCCAAAGGCTTAGAAGATATTGTTTAGCTCTAGATTAAGATGGAACGTGCCCCAATCGAAGCTTCTCTAATAGTAGATATAATATGGCAACCGTCACTCTGGAATAGGTTCAGACATTGATTAATGAGGCCAGAAATACTGAAGAAGTAGCAATTGATGAAGCAACAGTTTGCATGTTCTTCGTTGTAAAATCTTATGTGTGTGTTCGTTTAGTATTTATAAGGTTTAAGCCTGTGTGTTGCCATGTTTGTGGCACTTTATAGATATGTACCATTATCACAGAATGTATGATTTTGAGCCATTTTCTCGATGTAGTCGAGCTGGAGTATCTCGATGACCGAAAGAAATGCAAAGGAACATTTCTAGTCGAGGATACTTTCTCGTGATCAAAGCTAAATTGTAACAGACAAGACTATATATTTATAGAATATGAATTAGTTTAATCTAAAGTTACCAATTAGTAATGATACTGAAGTTTGAAAATATTCTTAAATGTGCGATAACAATTTGTTCTATCTTGTAGAAGATGATGCAGCACTGAATGCCATCAGACGCCTCTCTGGCCTGTCAAGTACAGATGAAATTGAGCAGTCCAATCTTGAAAGGAAACTCTCGTTAAGAGCATCAAAAAGACTGTCTGCAGGCAAATGTAGGCCTGGGTCACCGTTCGACAGGCAGAAGGTATTCAAATAAAACTTTTTCACATGTGAGCCTTCGACAGGCAGAAGATATTCAAATAAAACTTTGTCACATGTGAGCCTTCGACAGGCAGAAGGTATTCAAATAACACTTTGTCACATGTGAGCCTTCGACAGGCAGAAGATATTCAAATAAAACTTTGTCACATATCAGCCTTCGACAGGCAGAAGGTATTCAAATAAAACTTTGTCACATGTGAGCCTTCGACAGGCAGAAAATATTCAAATAAAACTTTGTCACGTATCAGCCTTCGACAGGCAGAAGGTATTCAAAGTGAAAGTCAAACTTGGTCACAAATCAGCCTTTAACATGCAGAAAATATTGAAAGTATTACAGACCTTGTAGCATGTTACGCTAGTACACTTAACGTACTGTAAGTGATAATGCACAATAGGGAAAATTATTCACTGTCCGTAATAAAGAGGTAGAGTAAATATATGAAGCTTACTTGATCGATCTCTGAGGCCGAGCTGAAGTGTCCGTTGTCCATATTAGAGAGGTAACCGCATTACAGAGGTCTTTCTTTAAGCAAGTGCGTTGGTGACAATCTAGTTGCCGGAACCTATAGAAGTGTCCGCAATAGAGAGGTGTTTGTATGGAGAGGTTCAATTATATTATTTTGAATAATTGATATTTATTTGTTTTTATTAAAATAAAACTGTTCTTGAGTACGGTTGAAAAAGTCAAACTCATATATATATAAAACAACACATCTCCAAACGAGATAAAAACGTTGATTTCCTCAAAGTTATAGAAGTAACGGAGTATTGTTTTTGCTGTTTAGACATGTTTCATTACATTCCCTGAACTATCAATCTACCACATACATCACAGTTTTCAGTGTTAATAGATTAATAGCATATCCTCACAACGCGTTTATCAAATAATCCCATATACTCCTGACTACTAACCATGGAGATCAACTTTCTAACCACAATTAATTATTTAGGAAATATTCAGTGTGTTAGCACTGACATTGTTCTCGTACATGACACAGAGCGAGCTCGAGCAGAAGAAGGAAGAGGCAATGGAACCAGCCCCAGTGAGACGAATCCTGAGCTTGAACAAACCAGAGTGGCCATACATTTCAGTTGGCGTGTTGGCATCTATGGGTATCGGAGTCTACCCACTGGTTTTTGCTATCCTGATCTCAGAAGTACTCAATGTAAGCAGATTTGAAACTTTATTCTTTAATAGCCTGTGTATTATAGCAATAAAGTCATGTTGGACAGTTTGTGCCCTTTTGTAACTCAGTGGGATTGTTATAGTCAGACCATATGTTGTGAGAACAGATGTGTGGCGTCTCTCCCATTGTACTGTTTAGAAAACCGAAAATCCCTCGCGTTATAACAGCATACATATACACATATATGACGACATTTGTTCAATTTTCAGTGGTATAGAATGCAATGCAATTATCATTGATATCTGCGGTTGGTTTTGGTTTTGTACAAACGTTTTTTCATTAACTCACTAACTGTGCTTACCCGTGGGGTGGCACAACGTAAAATTTTCTAGAATTGGTCCAGCATATAATGGAGCAATTAAAAGCAGAGTCACACATATTAGGTATTAGTTGCTGTTCAAAAGCGTTACACTATTGGAGAGTTCCGCGCATTGTAGGTTGTACCTATAACCTGCTGATGATCATTTACCGATCCCGCGGCCCAGAATGGTGTGCAGTGAGTATATAGTTCAACGAAGCCAGAGTAGAGTTGCACGCATTCTAGGTAGCTATAGCCTACTGATGATGAGTTCTCGATCCGAGAGTGGTGTGCAGTAAGTATAGAGTTCAACGAAGCCACAGTAGAGTTTTACACGTCTTAGGTAGCTTTCTGGTGATGAGATACTGAGCGCTAAAATGTTCTATAATTGGCATAGGAATTAATGAAACCAGAGAAGAGTTCCACGTATTCTAGATAGCTATAGTCTACTGATGATCAGTTGTCGATCCCAGGTTGGTGTGCAATAGGCCGAGTGAGTATAGAGTTCAACGAAGCCACAGTAGAGTTGCACACATTTTAGGTATCTTAGTGGTGATGAGATACTGAGCGATAAAGTGTTCTATAATTGGCATAGGATTTAATGAAACCAAAATTGAGTTGTACACATTTTAGCATCCTACTGATGATGAAATACTGATCCCTAAAGTTTTACAGAATTGGTATAGGTCTTAACAGCGCCAAGATAGAATTGCAGACATTTTAGGTATCTTATTCATGATCAGTTACCTACTGATTCCTAGAATGTTCTGCACTGGTATAGGATTCAGTTGAGGTGCTATATATTTTGAGTTATAGAAGCACGCGGGAACTTGTAAGAACAATAGGGAAGTGCTGAGAGAAGCAGGAGACACAAACTCATATTCAATGTCTTCGTTACAAAAAATACACAGTACAATGAATACATTCTCTACTTTATCATATCTTTCCGGCGAACTTTTGAACATGAATAATTTCATTTTGCAGGTGTTCACACTCAAAGATGAGTCGCAAATGAAGAAAAAGGCAATTCTCTGGTCTGTGTTATTTCTGGCTTTGGGAGTCTTTGGTTTTTTTACTTACCTTGTCCAGGTAATGTTGATTTTATTACATGAACGCAACATGTGTCTATATGTTGTAGTTGCAAATTATGCAACTTTGAGTCATCTTGAATTCTATGTGTTGGGCTGGAGTGGTGTATTTGCCATGTGTTAAGGGAAAGTACATTTATCATACCGAGGGGGGTGGGGGTAGATGGGGGGCGTGAAGATTTACCAGTTTAAAGCAAGTATTTTTAGGCCCCCCTTTAGATTTGAGAAAATATTTCAGAGCCCCATCTTTTATGGCCAACAAAATTTCAGAGCCCGCCCCCCTTGCAACCTGTATATTTCCGGAGCCCCACCCCTTAGGACATCGAAAAAGTTTCAGAGCTCCCCCTCAATTTCTTCACGCCGCCCCTCCCCCTCGTTATAATAAATGTACTTTACCTAAATGCGTGTGCAGCATATCGATACAAGTGGTTTAGATCCTCCTAAAATATTTATGTCCTAAGTCATAATAATATGTTAATGACTTTTAAGCCACATTTACACACACAAAAAAGCTGGCATGACACCCCTAAATCTCGGCACGGTGCCGGTGATTTTTCGGCACGGCACTGCTGATTTGTAACGTGTAAACAGGTACCCG
>JAOBYG010161977.1:0-10523 GCA_025403545.1 Epizoanthus stellaris
GCATGTCAATCATATGGTCTGACCTTTTGTTGAGGTGGCAATGCTAATTTTTTTCTATGCAAATTTTTACCCGCAAAGTTTGCAGGTACCTATTGTTTACTTAAAGCCCAGTTTTGTCCGACGCTGTTTTGTAATGAATGGGGTGGGGTTGCAGGAGAGTGGAGTGGCAATGGGGTGTGGTTACAACTGAGTGGGATTGCAGGGGAGTGGGGTTGCAATGGGGTGGGGCTCCCGGGGAGTGGAGTGGCAGGGAGTGGTTTATCACTAGAAGGAATTTTCTGTTGATAGACTAATTTGCCCATAACCAAGGAGCAGATCTTAAAGCTGGCATTTCAGAGTGCCACAGCACGAGTTGGTATACATCTGTTGAACCACGTTGAAATAATGATTTTAATTAAACCATCTGGAGCGTACTGTTTTGTTCAGTAATCAAAATGCTGTCACAATATTTACAAACTGAGGAAGAAATAATAATGCATTACTAGCAGAGGTAACATGCACAGAACTGTGATTCTAGAGATGATCTTTAGTCAAACAGCTACATGTACAGCCTCAAGTTGAAATAGTCGTGATCTGTGCACACAATTATAGCAGTGAGGAGTTTACTGATTGAAACAGCTGATCAATCTTGGTATTTGTACTACTTGCTGACATTGAAAGTAGTCTTCAAGAGTTAACTGAAATGTATGTCACAGTTCAGTTTGAAATTTATAAGCACTGGTTCTATTACTCAAGAGTTATTATGCTGTGACTGGATGTTCTGATCATACGCCATAATGATCAATGCCTTTTGTTTTGTGCCATGATTCTTGTCTATATCATCATTCTCGTTGCTAAAGCGCAACACTCTTAATGATATCTGTCAATCGGTTTGCTTGTTGGTCAAAACAAGCGTGGCAGTTGTCTGATGGGCAACTTTGAAAGAAAGGTTGAATAGTAAACTATACCAAACATGAACCCTCCCAGATGAGCTGCATGGCCTATCCCATCCACAGAGTAAGCAACTAAACCCCCCAAGATGCCCCGGTCCTTTCTGGTGCTGTCAATAAACAGCATTAGATCCTCGTACACTATCAAGCCAGTGATTATGAGCTGAACTAACTCATACATTGTCTCAAACAGCACATCATCATCCGGCCACTGCCAAGGAATTTGTCTGTTCCTTGCTCTAAAGCGTTCAACTTTGCACATTAATGATGAAAAGTTAGTACATGCTTCTATTGCAATGACAGCAGACACAGCAGCACTTGCACCAATGCATGGCCTCCAGGCATTTACAGTGTCATAAACAGTCTCCAAAGCACCCTTCTGACACGAGTCCAGCCAGCTCCCAGTAGACTTGCTAAATATCCCCCATGATGATGGAGGGGGGAAGATGTTCTTCCAGTTAATCTGTTGGTAAGCATACTGGGCAAGTTGTGTCAGATTGCCAGTTGCTCCTCCACCAATGAGTGACAGGAGGAGGTGCTTACGGCCATATCGTCTGTGAACGTCATATCCGCAAGCCAGGAATATGCGCAAGTTACTGACCAAGTGATCAACATCTGTGAGGAGATATAATAACATAAATATGAATAATAATAATAATAATAATGTAATAACAATAATAATAATAATAATATATATTTAAAGGGAGCGTGAAACCTAAATAAAATTAATTTACAGTTTACGGGGTACAAAACTGTGATTAACATCAAAGTTAATAATTATAACAACAACAACAACAACATCTTTATTTGTACTTGTTTTTTACAGAGATTCTTAAATTTATAATATAGATAAAATTTTACAATTTTAAAATTACAGGTGCCCTAGAATCACTGAAAAGCAAATCTAGCTAGGGTATCTAAACTGACCAGTATGGGTGAAAAAAAGTGGTGCCGAGTATGCAGAGTTAAGGTTGATTTGGCACGAGGACAAACGGCAAGACAAACACACACACACAACACTGTCATGTGCAGAACGACAAGTTCTCAGCCCATCCTAATTCGTAATTTGGAATGATCATTTTATTACTTTCAGTTTGTAGGGGACATTTTGAAATATTCCCGAACGTATTCTTATTCCGGAATACGGTCAATCGAATGCGCCCTAAGTTCTAATCTATTTTCTAATCTATATATTTGTACACAGCCAGATTTAGACAAGCTTAAAAAATGCACCAAGGTATGTGAACTGTCTCTAAATTATAATCATAATAATATTCAATATAATTTAATGACTGACAATTCAGTTCTCCATAATTATAAGTACCAATAACCACAATATACTGTTTTCTGATGCAAAAAGTTGGTAACTGTTCAACATACATGTATGGGGCAGGAGAAGATTGGGCTTGTGACTTCAGTGTTCGGCACAGTGCAGGGAATCCAAATGACTAACTTTATGCATATATATGCCAGCCATATTACATGTACAGTATGTATTGATTATCTTAATTTTAAATTATTCCATGTTTATATGTGGTTGTATTTTCCGTAAATATAGAAGTCATCAACAGACTTTTTGTTTCAGCAGCAACTGAATGCATGCATTTTGTCAATCAAACTTTACAGCCCACTTGATTAACACATAATTTAAAAAACAGTTTTGGTTTGCTGTGATAAGTGCTAAAAGTATGCAAATTTATGCAGTTTACTTTCATGAGTGGAGGTACAAACCTACATCATGTTTAATTTGGGCATTAGTGTCTTATGTTCCCAGATGACTTATCTTCAAGTGCCTGCCATGAAAAAAGGAAGGCATCTGGATCCTAGGCTGCATATCAATTAGGTTACAATTATAATGGTTTATGCTGTCATCAATATATCGTATTCTGGTCTTTTTCAAACATGTTGATATGGTTCACTAATATTCAAGTCATCGATCATTATAATAAATAACCAAAGGCCTAGTTTGCTGCCTTGGGGAACACCAGAAGGAACTGAGCCCCACTCCGAAAAGCAGCCGTCCGCGACTTTTATTCGCTGGTACCTATCACTAAGAAAGTCAATAATCCAGTTTATTATACTACGAGGCAGTTCGAGTTGACATAGTTTCTGAATTAAGATACTGTGATTGATGAAATCGAAAGCTTTTACGATAATCAAATGCAATTGTTCTTATAGTACTACTGTTCCCATCAGTCCCAAGAGACCAGTGATGTAACATGCTAATTAGCGCTTGGGTAGTTGATGACTTGGGAACCGCACCGTATTGATCAAGGGCAATCACCTTAAGGACAGCCGGCTTGACAAGGTCTGCGATGACAAAATCCTCAGCTAGCGTGGAAACACACGGTGTAAGGGAAATAGGCCTCGGGTCCTTCTTCAGGTCTTGGACGGGCTTCTTTTTAGGCAACGGGGACACATTGGCCATCTTCCAGCTGCTTGGTAGACGTTGCTCGTGGTAGGAAGTATTGAGGATTTGCGTGATGGGAAATGCTACAAGGTCGGCATACTCTTTCAGGAACCAGTTAGATATACTGTCCGGGCCAGCTGCTTTGGCGGGGTTGAGTTTCGTCAGAAGCTTCAGGACTCTGGCCTCAGTAATCTGGTGGAACTCTGGCGATTTTTCTAAGGACACGTGGGAGAGTGGGGAGGGTAGGCGATACTCCTCCAAGGGCTCCAAGAATGCTGTGTTGATTGCGTTTGCTTTCTCTTGCATCGAAAGGGGTTGAAACGCGTCTATGTTAATCTGGCTAACCTGTGGGATGTCATTCCACTGAGGCGTTTTACTTCGTTCCACCACAGTTTGGGATCTGTACCTTTCATCTGCTGGATTTTGGATTCGTAGAAACGCGACTTGCAGACCATTCTCTCCCTGTTCACCAAGTTCCTATAGTGCTTGAAGAGAGTGGAATTAGGACCTGCAGTTTTGAACGAGTTCTGTCTTCTCCACGGGGCGTCAACGGTGCAAACACGAATCTCCTTCAGGGGCATTAGCAGGTCAAGACCAGTATGTACCACCTCTTGGAATACTTGCATCATATCATTGCAGCTCTCCAGTGATGTAAACAGAACTGCCCAGTCCAGGGAGGCTAGATATCTTCCCATTGATGCCTTCCGACTGGCTCGCCGATCCCGCCTGACGAGAGATTTCTTGGTATTAGAGCTGGTTTCTCTGTGCTTAGGATTAACCAATACCGTGTTGTTATCTGACAGACCGAAGGGTGGAAAGGTATAATACTCGCTCATGTTAGTAAGCACCAAGTCGAGTGTGGCATCTTTGCGGGTGGGGTTTTTGAAGACATTTTACATCTAGGCGATTAAAATCACCCGCAACGATGAGGCCGCAGTTCAGGTATGTTGACTCAGCACGGGTGAGGGAATTGAACAGATGATCGCGGATGTAAACTTCGTCCTCGCCTGGAGGATGGTACACTACGGCTACAACAAGACACGAGATGCCCCTTGGGAGGCGATTAGGTCTTAAGTGCAGCCAAAGCACTTCATGGTCTTGGCAACAAGACAGATCTTCGAGGCACTTATATATGATGTCATCTTTGATGTAAACGCAGACGCCGCCATGGTTGTTTGTAACTCTGTCCCTGCGTTTAATTTCGTAGCCAGGAACACTGACTACTGTATCTGCAACTGATTCTTTTAACCAGGTTTCTGTTATAAAAGCAAGATTGATGTTATTTCGGAGGGCAAACTCTTACACCTCGTCGATCTTTGGTACCAAGGACATAACGTTTGCGACCATCAAGCTTGGAGCATAATAGGTTCTTTGTGTTGGCTGTATTTGCTCTCCAGTGTCACTTTGAATATTTAATGACTCGGACTCACGGCGCGTGATGGAATTTCATGCAAATCGTCGTTTGCGTTTATATCTTCGGTTTGGCGAGACTCAAATGATTTATTTCTAAAGTCTTCTGAGTTTGGAAATGGTGGTTCCAACATACTGTTTTCGTCTGTCCCCGTGACCGTTGTGTTTGGAGCTATTTGTACGTCGGCGAGAATGTGGGGTCTTGTTGTTGTTTCAGAATAGAAAAATGGCGTCGTCGTCTGCCAAGAACTTGCTTGCACTATGGGAATATGGTATCTCTTCCTTATGAGCCTTTCTTGTACTTGCTTGCCAGCTCTACACCGTCTATATCTGGGTCTTGGTTTCGGTATAGCAGACGAGGCACGGTGGGCTACGATATTCCAAGCGGGACGGCTTGCTGTGTTGCAGCTAAAGGCGGTGAGGTCAGCCGTGAACGCTGGTAAATTGTAGGAATTTCTGCCAATAAATGTTCTCAGAGATGCCATTTTCACTATGAAGATGGCCTAAATGCTGTTGGACTTGGCTTAGTAGTTACGTTTAAGTGGAACTTCTGCAGAGTGAGCTAAGAAAATGGATAAATATAAGAGCTAAAATTTAGTGTGGCAGCCTAATGAGGCGCATACAACTGCGCCTCATTGAGGACTTTGACACGAGACTAGAGATAAACAGCTTGAAATCGATCGACAAACATTTGGCAACACCAAAGGTATGATGATTCACTCTGTCGTGCAGCAATTTTTAGATGCCTTAAAGTTTGCAGTTTTCCGTGTCCATTTCGTCTCTTGCTTGTTTGGTTATTAACTTTAGGAATTGGCGATAAGTTGACTCTTACTTCTAAACTAACATCAATCGATTGCCTAACGCGTTGATCACGACAAATTATATGAGTTACGCCGATCTCTTGCACGACTACTACATGTACACACTGACACTGTTTTTCAACGTAACTGACTCGCCTTCAGACAGGTTGCTAAACATCTGCACTTACGCAAAGAGATCTCCAAAAAAGACAGATTCAATACTGTCGCATCAACAACCAGTCAGAATTTCGCTGAAACAATTACTTTGCGCGCCTACAATTTTATGACCAGTGAGTTCTCTCCCGAACGAAAAGTCAGTTTATAAAGACGCAGAACTGCACTGTCTCGTTGACATAAGCCACTTTCACAATCATGCGCAGAACAAAGTAAGAGTTTTCTAACTGGCCTCAATCCCTGTTTACATTATTCTTTGACGTTTTTGAAGTTTTATCCTTTATCTTCTTTCAGAAATTATCAAGCTTTTTCACTTCTTTGCTCATTCTGCAATGTTTACAAATCATGTGGGCCCGCCAGGACCTGCAAAACTAACATTGTTCTGCGCATAATTGTGAAACTGGCTTACTCACATACATGCATCAAGAGTTTCGCGCTTCCGGTGCGAGCGCAATGCATTGTTGGATAGTTCATTCAAAAAAGTGAGCACCAAACACTGTACACGCCATATTGGATTTCTCGTTAAATATTAATATTTTGCTGTTCTTTTTCTGTATTTTAATGAAAAGCTCCAGTCATCATTGCATAACAAGCCTATAAATTGGTAAGTAATCTTTTTCGGATCTATGGATGCTATTTTATTGGAAATCTTTCGATTTCGATCTCGTGTTGTGTTTGATTGAGGCATGACTACGAGGAGGAATTCAACGACCACAATACTCAGGCAAAACTACGAACAAGCTTCAAGTAGCAATACTTTAATGGCTTAATTTGTTTCTTCTTATTTCTTTTTCAGTTATGGGAGTTGGAAATCGAAACTGTGCGGTTTTTGGCTGCCCAAATAGCGGGAAAAGGCTAAACAAATGGTCAAAACAAATGTGTGGTATTCATGCTTGCTTAAATGGGACTGAGGGCTGCGATTGCAAGCCACCGTTCAAGCTATTCCCGTTTCCAACTGAAAAGAAAAACCTCGCAGGACGTTCACGTTGGAAATATAATATTCACAGAGAGATTAAAAAAGGAAAACAGTGGACTCCAAATAAATCATCGCGAGTTTGTAGTGCACACTTCAAAGACGGAAAACCGACCGCCGAAAATCCTGACCCAAACGAGAATTTGGGTCACGACTTCCGAAGAAAGAATCAAGACTCTTCGGAAGAAAGGAAGCGAAAGAAACCTATGGATAGGTCTAACATTGTCCCTGAAAGGAAAGCAAGGATGTCCCGGAAAATACATGAAGAAACTTCTATGGCACACACTGCAACAGAGCTACCCACACCTTCCACATCGAGTGGCAACTATTGTGAAACTCCAAACACCCAGGCTGAAGTACTGGAAACTGCTGGTAGCAGCTGTGAAACCCCAAGTTGCTGCCAAGATAAAGACCAGGAAATTAAAGAATTAAAGGAGCAGCTTCAGAATGCGCTGAACAATGCAAAGAAGCTAAGGGAAAAGCTCAATGATGCCAAAAAATACAGAGGACTTAAATACCAGGATTTAAAATCAGACAAGGAAGTAAATCTTCTAACTGGAATCCCGACAAAAGAGGCATTTGATGCCTTATTTGAGCTAATAAGGACAAATGTGAAGAAAATTAGATACTGGGGTGGTCCACAAAAATCCACACGAAAAGGACGTAACTTTAAAAAAAGCCCAAATAAATTTGGTCCTAAGAGAAGGCTTGATCCCAAAGAGGAATTCCTCATGACTATGATGAAACTTCGTCTTGGGTCTACAAATGCTGATCTGGCACAGCGGTTTGGGGTCTCCTCTACCACTGTCACAAATGTTTTTACAACATGGATAAAGGTTCTTGCCAGTGAATTAGAGTGCTTGGTTTACAACCCATCATACGAAGTCTTTAGAAGAACACTTCCAAAGAAATTCCAGAAGCCGGGTTACTCTCGAGTAAGACACATCATTGACTGTACTGAGGTCTTTGTTGAGACACCAAGTGATCCAGCTCTGCGGGCTGCAACCTGGTCAGATTACAAGCACCACAATACCGCCAAGATACTGGTATCTATAACCCCTAATGGTGCATTTAACTTTGTTTCCAAAGCATGGGGAGGACGGACATCCGATGTTCATGTTACAAGGGAGTCTGGGTTTTATGAGATTTTAGAGAGAAATGATGATGTAATGGCTGACAGGGGTTTCACCATCGCAGAGGACTTGCTATTGAGGCATACTAGACTGCACATTCCACCTGGAAAACGCGGCCAAGAGCAGTTCAACAAAGCAGACGTGAAAAAAACCAAGACAATAGCAAACTTGAGGATTTATGTTGAACAAGCAATACGGAGGCTGAAAACATTTCGTCTTATCAAGAATGAACTACCGATTTCTCTGCTTGAGAACTTAGATAACATTGTTTTGGTTTGTTCTGCCCTGTGCAACTTGTACAAGCCATTATGCACATCATGAGTCTATCAGAAAACAGAAAACCATCATCCCGTAAATTGTTTGGTCACAGATAAACTGAAATGTGATGGAAATTACCCCGGGGGACTCCCATACTAACAGGGGCGGGGATGCTTGTCGTACCTCTTAGGGGTTAAAATCCTGGGTTTTGGTACCGCTTAGGGTGTTCAAAGCAAAATTCTTACATTTGCATACAACACGGTACCTTTTAGGGGTGCCACTGTCAATTGAATGGCATTTCATATCCCAACTGATAGCAGAAAGTGTTCGAAGCTTTTATCTTTATTGCTATTAAATTAATTGAAACTAATTGTTTGTCTCTATGTTTCTGATTGGTACCTTTTAGGGGTAAAACTCAGCTTAAGCCACACCCAGATTGGTACATTTTAGGGGTTCAATTGAAATTTCCCGACGAGCATCCCCGCCCTTTTTATATGGGAGTCCCCCCCGGGGGAAATTAAAGCACAAACACATGTTTTGCATCCTTTACATGGGGTTGCTTCAGTGAATATGTTGCACTTGTTTATTTAAACTGGTCTATTGCATATTCAATCTAGTGAAGGGTGCGGACAGCCCTTAAATTAAAAATTCAAAGAAATATTCAAATGAATGTTTACAATCTTATAGTTAGCCTTAGTATTACAGCTTATTGTTTAGTCTGCTGCAGGCTTCAGGTGATTTACATAAAACCACTCCAAACATTCTTGAGTATATTTCCAGTAGTCCTTATCTATTTTGATAAGTTCTAAATGGTATCCCTTTTTTGTATATACGTAGAAGTGGCACCATTCTCTCTTTGTTATGGCCATTTGCCCTTGCACCTGTGCATAATAGTAATGTCTTTGCTTTAAGCAGATTTTATTGTTCACATTATCTAGATAGTCCAGGTTAGAGTCCGTAGGTATCTCATCTGCAACAGAAACAGGGCATTTAATCTCCAGAACCCCCTTTCCACAACAAGAACATTCAATGAGTAAATCAGGGGATGCCCCTAAAAACTGTTTTTCATTATCAATAAATAGTCCACATTCTCGATGGCTCGTATTTCTGTGTGATTTTTCATAAAGTTCCAGATAGGTTGCCTTTGCCACAGGTTCCATGTCCCTACCATGCTTAAGTGCGGGCAATTCCTTGGATGGCCCAGATTGTCCCATTAAAGTTGTCACAAGGCTTTCAGCACTGGCATTTTTCTTTCCTCGTTTAATGCTCTCAGTTCTGGTTATCACTTTATAAAAGTTTGAGGCAGTAATCCTCCCCTTTCGATACTTGTGCCACAAATGGTTATCTGCCTGTCCAACAGTGACCTGCTCTATTTGAGCTATATGCTCGACACTCAAGGCAGTAGCATCACTATCTTGTGGCAGCCTCTCTTCCTCATTCCTTTCTGCAACTTGCATCAGAACAAAGCTGGATTCTGGTAATACGTCTTTGAGGGCATAATATAGTTTTGCCCGCAATTCTGTGGTGTTTGCTATTATTTTTTTCTCAGCAGGTTGAAACAGGGAACGGCGCCTGTCTGTCATGGGTCTTTTGGGAACTAAAATAGAAAAAAAAATAGAAATTACCATTTCTTTTAGCACCAATAATTTCCTATAAATTTGCGCAAAATGTATATACAGACAGTTTTCTTAGATCAAGGATTAATGCTTCTAATAGAGCAACTTTCAAAAACTTGTGAAACAAAGTGTCATAGTCAAGAAAATAAATGAGTAGTTCACTGGTTTATGAAAACCCCTCTGGTAGACAAAACCTATATGCAATGCAAGATGTTTTACCTTTATTGAGCTTGGAAGCTTTCCAATCCATGTCTGATATTTGCTGAGGCTGTACCACTGTTTTTGCAGCAGGGATGGTCCAGACACAGTCCTTTGATGTGCATGCTGGGTTAGTTAGGCCATTTCTGTTGGCTGCTTCAATTCTGAATAGCAGAGCTGCCACATGAATACATGAGCTGCTCAACCTGCCAAAAAAACACATCAGATTTTATTATGGATTATCACATTTTGCATGTAAATGCATTTTATTGTTTTAAACTATAACGCGCTAAGGGAGCATTTATTTTTTAGAAGGGAGAGGGGGGGGGGGGGATGGACATATGTGCCCAGGAGATTGGGTAGTGCAAATCTGCCCTTAGTGGGAATTTTTGATCATTTTTAGAAGCCCAAGAAACTTGGGACTCTTCTGACCAATGCCAAACCTAGCTCGGGGGTGGGGCATTTGAACAAGAAAAATCATCTGAGTCCAAATGTCCCACCTATGTCTGGTCCCCCCCCCGCCCCCCCAGGAAATTCACTGTAACTATACATTAAAAATAAAATGACCACCTCCCTCCCCACCAAAATATGCAAGGATACTATGACAAAAAGTTTATGACCC
>JAOBYG010162088.1:0-10523 GCA_025403545.1 Epizoanthus stellaris
ATACATTACCAATACGGGTAAACTGGGATCTGCCTTGTAAAAAGGATGCCACCCACCTTAACAGGCAGTTTTTAATGTTAAATTTACGTAATTTTCCAAGTAGTATTCCATGGTCGATAAGGTCAAAACCCTTGCGAAAATCAGCGAAGAAAAATCTTACAGAACAATGTCCCTTATCGAGGGCTTCCAAGGCTAAATGGAGAAGGTATACTAAAGCTTGTTCTGTGGACTTTCCTGCTACAGCAAATTGTTTGTTGTCTAAATCGTCTAAAATTGGTTGGTAAATCCTGGCTAGGGTGAAACCTTCAAGCAGCTTTGCGACCTGGCAGGTTAGTGAAATAGGTCTTATATCACTTTCTATACATTTAGGTGGGGACTGTTTAGGAATTGGGCAGACAGCAGCAGTCTTGAGGAGGGTGGGTATATAGCCCTCACGGAGGGAAGCGTTATAAATATCAGCAATGACAGGTGCAAGCTCGAAGGCAAACATTTTCAGAACAACATTCGGTATCCCATCAGGGCCAGTGGATTTCTTGGTCTTGACTGAGCGTAAGGCTTTGTATGCTTCATGAACAGTTACATACAGCTCTTCTGGGATTTCCGAGACGGGATAGCTTGTAATGTCAGATGGTTCAAGAGGCACAAACTCCGAGGTGAGACCTACAAAGAAGTCGTTAATTTTCTCTGCTAAAAGGTCAACGGAGTCTATAGTGGTACCATCGATGAGTTGGTTATACCACTGTCCCTCTTTGCTAGAAATACCGGCCATATTTTTAACTGCCTTCCACCATTTCGAAATATTTGTGTTTTTCAGGCCTTTTACCTTGGCTGCATAGAAAGACGATTTTCGGTGGCGAATTAGGTATTGAACTCGATCACGCCACTTCTTGAAGAGAGGGGAGTCTTTGCCATAGTTGGTCAGATATTTCTGTCGTTTAATAACACTTGACTTTATTCTGTTGGTCATCCAGGGTTTATCAGTTTTATGAATACGGGAAACTTTAGCCGGAAAGTAGTGATCCGCAGCGTTGACCAGTGATTGATGGAAATAGTCGAATTTTTCGGCACAGGACCCGAGGGAGTAGAGCTCGTGCCAGGAGCTGAGTGGGGAGTGAATAATATAATGCTGCACTGTATCGTATTCTAATACATTAAAATGCAGTAATTTCAGTGTCACATTCCACCTGAATATCAAATATGTTGAAGTACTCATGCTTGGGCGTTGCCGGAGCACAAATTTGCGAAATGTGTGACATTTGACTCGTTCATGTCCATACTGACAAAACACAAGGCATGTATGACATGGTGTGGCATAGTGAGGCATGGTATGATGTCGCATGATGTAGCATTGCCCGGCTTGGTGCGGAGTCGTATGACATGGTGTGGCATAGTGTCGTATGACATAGCGTGGCATGATGTGACATTGTATGACATGGTGTCATGTGACATAGCATGGCCTGGTACGGTGTCAAATTATGTAGCATGATATGGCACGGTATGACGTGTTTGGCATCGTGTGACATGGTGTGGTATGGTATACCAAGGTGTGTTGTATTAAGTTGCATAATTTGGCGCAATCCCCCAGATCCTAAAGGTTGCTTTTTATATTACGACGTAACGCATCGCAAACAATAGAGACCTTTAGATCCAGGTTTATTGTGTTTACCACTAACCTCAAACTGCAGTTTGAGTTTTGTCGTTTGCCGTCAGAACTTAAGAGCAATTTGTCCATTTAGATAGAAGTAAACCACGGCGGTGTAGTGTTGGCGCCGCCATGTTGAATAACACGATTGCGCAGCATTCGTGTTTCAAACGATGATAAAAAGCACAATATTTGTTCATTGATCTTAAAATTCCCATCAATTAACAGCTAAAGGCTTGTTTTGTATAACTACAGCATGCATACGTGAATAACGTAAATTTTCGACAGCTAAATGCCGAGGTAAATGACTCACGTGAAAACCTACCTCCAGCCGTTCAAAACCTCAAGAAAACACGGCAAACGTGACGTCTGGTGCTGGTCACGTGACTGTCAGCAGTTTGCGGTTTCCAGCTGAAAACGTGGATCTAAGGGCGCGTTTTTTTGGTCTACTCCGAAAACGGAGTAACACGTTTTTTTGGGCTTACTCCAGTTTACTCCGAAACTGGAGTTACTCCGTTATACTTCATCTGTGGAGGTGGAGTAAATCGGAGTACGCTGGTTTAGGAGTACTCCGAGAAAGGTTTTCGCGTTTTTTTGGGCGCAAGCTAGTGCTTTCGTGACATTTACAACTAGTGCGAGGCTGTAAACAAAGGCCGTAACCTCGCGCGGGGATTGGTAACAACAACAGGATGACGTAACACTCCGTTTTGAGATTTCGCGGGTTTTTTCGTTTCTCACTCCGGTTCTACTCCTGTTTAAACTCCAAGAGGATTACTCCGTTTTCGGAGTAGACCAACAAAACGCGCCCTAAATGTCTCTAATATGCTAACGTTACGGAAAGACAGAACAGGTTCTGCGTGTTGTGTCGTATATGGAAAACAACCTTAAATAACGAAACACCCAATCTACCTCAACTCCGTCTCCTTTGTGTGAATTTTCTTCTCCTTCATCGCCCATTAATCTCGTCACTCTTTTCTGTACAGGTCTACAAAATAATAAAGAGTAACCCACTTTCAATATATGTTTCACTTGTCATACTACAAATTTCAATACGAGGCCCCGAATCACTGAGCATTATTCCCCAGAGCCTGGACTTAAAATCTTTTTATGTGACAAATGAAGTTCATATCGAAACTGGGCTATTTTAAAACTGCTGATATTGATGGGCCTGCCAGTCACTGATATGATACAAACTCCTTCCTTGTTCGATATTTCAGAAGTACTTGAACATGAAATATTTTTTTAAACATTTTGCAAAATTTCGTTATAAAAGCGTATTGAACATGAAATATTGTTTAAAACATTTCGCAAAGTTTCGCTATAAAAGCGTATTTTCTAATCGTTTGTTCCAGAATTGTCGGTAGAATAATAATAATAATTCTTTCAAAAATATCATAATAATCATAAGATCATTAAATAAATAAACAATTAAATAATTCGTTCTGGAACAAAACAAATTACACATTCTTGTAGATCTCGACGAGCTAACCTCATTTGTGGACGTTAATACTCTGGCAAATGACGTCATCATGACGAAAATTATGTCACAAAGTTTGTTTTGGGTTTTTCGGGCAGAAAAATTGTGAAACACAAAATCTCACTGCCAATAATGGCAACCTCACTTTAATGCCTACCTACTTGCCAAACAGCTTTGCCAGACAACATTTAACAAAAAAGTTATAAGCGATTGGAAAACTTTTACCCGCCTCCATGTACTATCCTTTCTTATAGGCATGTTAGTACATGGTAGGCACTGCCCCCATCCCTCCACTCTCCGCCACCACTGCCAATTAATGTACTGAGTACTTTGGTACCAACTTTCTTATCTGATCTTCTGCTATTTATAGGCATTTAGTATTTCATTTGTTGAATTTGTTCTCTTCGGTCTACATAAATTTCTCCAACCAGAGGGAGGTAAAGTTTATATCAATATTAATTTCTTTTCACAGACTAGTCTGAATAGTGATATTCACCTTGTTGGGTAAATTTAGCCTTTTCGACATTTTAGTTTCTGGTCTTTAGATTTACTTCACTTGTTCTCTGTTCAGACTGCGCATGCGTAGTTAAGTAATTCAAAATAGCTTTCAGCCATTTTCAAACAAGAAAATGTACAATTTGTTTGTGTACACTATTGGTATTATTCTTTCGGATATTTTTGAAGTGGTTCCACTTGTAACAATAACAATAACAATAACAATAAACAAAACAATAACAATAACAATAACAATAATAACAATAATAACAATAATAACAATAATAACAATAATAATAATAACAATAATAATAATAAGGATTTATATAGCGCGCGTATCCTAATAGTTCACGGCGCTGTACAATATAAAACATTTTTAGATTACAATTACTATATACTAATTATATAAGAATTAAGAAGTAGAAAACCTTTCTGTGTTTAGCACGAGCCGAGGGCGAGTGTTTCGACAGCTATTTCGCATTCTCCCAAACTTGCACAAGTGTTACCATAACTCAATGGAAAACACAGGAAATGTTTTCTATTTCCTTAAATAAATAAACGCAGCTATGTTTTCCATCGAGTTATGGTATTAAAACGGCTTTCAACCAATCAGAGTGCGCGTTATATCTAGTTTATTTTATAACTAACTACAGAATAATTAAAAATTTAAAAATTACGGGAACTACTCATTATTGATAAAACGTCGAAAGAGATTGACATCTTCAGATGCTCTTATTTGTTTTGGTAGCCACTGTATGACATGGTGTCGCATGAAGACATTTTATTGTACGCGATCAATACGCAAATGAGCTGTTTGTAATTTAACTACAACTTAAAACACTCTCCAGCTCCATTTACACAGAAGAAGTTACATCGTTGAGAGTTTTGTGAGAATAGTCACCCTTATCGCTGAACATTTTGTTTCTTGTTAGTTTCATGTAGATATGCTCTCGTGTCGGCTCTCAATTAATTATTGTCTCAACATTGAGCTGACCAGAGGGAGGGAGGGAGAGAGAGAGGAAACAAGCAAACAAGTAAACAAGCAAACCGGCAAGCAAACAAACAACAACAACAACAACAACAACAACAACTTTATTTTGCACTTTCTACTAACAGTAACAAGTACAATAGAGAAAAAATGGTAACAGGTATTACTTGTAAATGGTATTACAAGTGCAGGCCACCTGTAATAACCATAAGGGCTAATCAAGACAGGTGGCCTTTACGTAAGAAATTTATAGAGGAGGTCAGAAACTTGTTTGGAAATAAGTAGTGCAAATAATACTAATGGGTAATTATAATGAAAGTAGAGAGGCTGGAATTTACACATCGCAACTTACCGTTTCCTTAAATAATCGTAGATGCTAAATATTGTGAGACAAGTACCCTGGAATGAAAACAAATAGAATACTCTTTTCTTATCAAAAATCACAATCAAAGCGCAAACATGAATGCAACTACCACTCGAACACAAAAATCGAGAAGTAATGTAACTGCAACCACAAATCGAAAGTCCAACAAGAAAATATCTAACACACTGACAAAACATAGCACGCCAGTAAACAAACAGAAGCTCAAAATATTATTCAATTTCACGCACGCAAGTTATTTGCCCAAGAAGGGTTAAACATTTGGTACTCTTGTAATTGTAGCGAGATGCCAGTGACATGTTTCCATTCAACAAACAAAATCTAAGATTAAGTCCGGCAATCTGAACTAGGTGAAAGGAACCTCTTTCTTGACAAGATGAAGTAAAACCCATAAACAAATCTGGACTCTTTTCAGGATATGAGATGAATGATCCTATAGTTGCCAATACTCTAGTCAACCACGTTCATTTGGCTTCATTTAGAGCTACACAACTATACCCATCTTCTCCCCTCCCCTGTCAAACTTCACGAACACAGAGCTCCGCTACATTTTACAAACTTAAAATCCTCACCTGAAATGCAAGAATACCAGCAAGCGACTGAAAATAGAAACAAGAATACCGAGTGAACAACCACATTTTGAACGTGCAACTCCTTACAATAAACAAAATCAGTTCGTACAAGTACTTTCGTGTAGCCTGAATATCAGACGTCCTCCTCGCAGTCGATTTTTGTTTTCTACTTTTCGAACCCGAGGAGGACGTCTGATTTTCAGGGTAGCTTTCGTGCGGATTATTTCTTCCACATTCTCAGATCGAACAGACCACAAATCAGCAACTGATCGTCAGATTTCTGAACTCAGCAGCTCAATTAAATCCTTGATCAATTGTTGTAGAACATTTCAGGCAGAGCCACCGCTACTGAATAGACCTCAAAATTAAAGTTCCAATAGTCAAGATACGATTGAAAACAAAACCAGGCAGTAGTGGATAAAGTGAAATACTGAGCAATATAGGGGGACTTTCCATCTGAGCAGATCAACCGTCTGTCTAGAAATGAATATTGTAACACAAAAGTTTTAATTCACGCAATTTGGAGTCATTTACGTGCTCTTTGCTCTGTGAAAACTAAATGAGTATAAAATGTTACGCTTTTCAAAATTGTAAAATAAAATGTTTATATGCAAGATAAAAGGAATGGGAATAGTATTGATAAGAGCAACGGAATGAGGTTACCATACATAAGAGGAACGGTAACGGAGATTACACAGACAATAGAAAAGAGAATGGTGATAGAAACGGCATTGTGTTAACACTCCCCTTTTCTTATGACCATGCTATCCCCGCTTCTGTTTGGTGATGACGCATTTCTTAGTTTCCAAAAGTATTTGATTTACAAAAAAGGGAATTTGGTTTAAGGACTGTCTGGCAATTCTTTTCATGTCAAGAATAATCTCGATATGTTATTCTTAATAATAATAATTTATAACCTAACCATAGTCATGATCATAGTCACAGACACAGTCATGTAGTCATACCCATAGTCATACTTGTAGTTGTAGTCACAGTAGTAGTCCTAGTCACAGTTACAGTTGTAGTCATAATCATAATCATAACCATAGTCATAGTCGCAGTAACAGTAGTAGTCATAGTCGCAGTTAGAGTTGTAGTAATAATCATAACCATAGTCATAGTCGCAGTCACAGTAGTAGTCATAGTCGCAGTTAGAGTTGTAGTCATAATCATAGTTTAGAGTTGTAGTCATAATCATAGTTATAGTTATAGTTGTAGTCGTAGTCATAGTCATTATCAAAATCATAGTTCAAATTATTGTCATAGCCATAGTCATAGTCATAGTCATAGTCATGCTCATGGTGATAGTCATTGTCGTAGTCATAGTTATTATATAGTTGTAGTCATAATATTGTCATAGTCATAGTCATAGTCATAGCCATAGTCGTATTCGTAGTCGTAGTTGTAGTCATAGTCGTAGTCATGCTAATTGTGATAGTCATTATCATAGTCATAGTTATTATATAGTTGTAGTCATTATATCGTCATAGTCATAGTCATGGTTGCAGTCATAGTCATAGTCAGTCGTTGTCGAAGTCGTAGTCGTAGTTGTAGTCATAGTCGTAGTTATAGTTGTAGTCATAGTCGTAGTCATTATATAGTCATACATGTAGTCATAGTTGTAGTCATAGTCATAGTCAGATATAGTCATAGTTATAGTCGTATTCATAGTCGTAGTCGTAGTCATAATCATATTCATATTCATAGTCATAGTCATAGTCATATTCATACATCTAGTTATAGTCATAGTCGTAGTCAGTCGTAGTCATAGTCGTATTCATACATCTAGTCATAGTCATAGTCGTATTCATAGTCGTAGTCGTAGTCCTAGTCATAGTCGTCGTAGTTGTAGTCGTAGTGTGTCGCCAAGGGCAAAGGTGCCTATTAACATACTACTTCAGTTCAAACTTACAGCTGCTGCCCAATCAAAACCGAGATATTTCACCATTACGCCACTGGCAGTTGGACCAATGAATGCCCTAAAAAGGAAATCAGTGCAGAATATGAGCCACTTACAAGAACATGCACACTTGATCATAATCCGGGCCAATGCAGCTTCTCGTAGCCAATGAAAGCATGGACATTCATGCTGGGGGGCCAAGTGATTTAAAGTAGAGGCCAATGTGAGGTTCAGTAAAGATAATTTTCTTTGGCTATAAAGAAAATGCTTTGCATAATGATGCATTAAATTTTATTATTTTAGTTACTAAATAATTTATCTTCAAATGTAAAATAGAAGGGTATCACTATCCCACAGATTTTCACGGTCAGCGTGTGTTACCATTAACAACACTTGAACTTCTTTATTACTTCTGACATATTTCGACATTTTTTGTTAATAGACGTCAGACCATCAACTACACATGTTGCAGTTGCATATGCCTGGTCAAAGTTCCAGGAAGCATTTAGTTAACTCACCCAACACTAAACATGGCGTTGAAAATCCCAGACATAATTCCATGTGTCGAGATATCATCTGGCATTCCTTCGTACCTGTCAAAGATAGATTTGTATATATATAAGTAAAAACAGAATATTCATGATATAAATATCATATTAAATTTACGCCATGTTTAATTGAGTATGATGCAGTATCAACTCTGTCAAAAGATTTTCATTACTTCCATTGAACATCTGGAGCTATAGATGGTAACGGCCTGTTTAAATGATCCAACATTCACCCAACATTTGTTGGACCATGTTGGGCGATGTTGTATGATTGTTGTACGGGGACCGTTCAAACCGTTCCAACATCAAGCCAACATCACTTGAGTGTGCCAACATTTTTCAATAACGTTTTACATACTAATTTTAAAAAACCGTTACATAAGGGATATGCGCTTGCTTGAATCTAACAGATGTTGGGCCAGGTGTTCAAACGGTCCCAACATGACCCCACATTTTCGAGAACAAAAGAAATGTTGGGATCATGTTAGATCAAAGTTTGAACGCATTCAAACTTCATCCAACATGATTCAACATCGGCCAACACGACCCAACATTGCTGGGAGGCCTGTTTAAATGGTACCAACATTTCGACCCAACAAAAAGTTTGTTGGATCAAATGTTGGCAACATTAAAACAGGCCTTAAGTAGTATACCCACCCCTCAGCAAGAGAGGAATGTTATACTAATTAATCAAAAACATTTTAGGTGATCTTCAACTGAAGACAGTTTCACCTCAAAGTAACAAAATATAGTTCTCAAATCAGAACAAAAATTCTTTTATTTTTGAAGGATAATGGCTTCGTGTTATAACTAATAAGCTTTTAAATATTGCACTTTTTTTGTCATGTCCTCCATTTTGTGAACTTTGTAATTAGTTTGAGGTTTGGTTCTATAGTAAGCTCTTGCAAATAGAAAAGGAACGTTTTCATGGCAACATCACATACAATATTCGCAACATAAGCCATCGTATTATAAGCAATAAAAACATATCAAGAAGTAAAACGTACTTTGCAGTTTTCATCATGTCTGGCATACAAGGCACCAAGTATGCACCCAAAGAGATCCCCAACAGACCCATCGATACAAGGGCCAGCCACACTTTTCTGCAGGTATTATAAGATAGGACAGAAGAACATAAATCGGCTTGCTTGTTGTCTTTTGGGGCACAAAGATTTGTGGAGCACAAAGAGCCAAGAGCCGGTGAGGGGAGCGAGCCATGAGGGAAATGTCCCCTCCTCCCGCCCCAGTCTCTCACTCGGCCATTTCCATCCCCACCAAGATTTTTAATCAGCTTACAGATAAAGACTTGACCTTTGGCATGCAAATAGCTTACCTATAGCTAATCATTTTCCATGGTAACGGTCACCTGTTGATTAATTATTGATATTGCTATGGTAACAGCCATTGTAAACCATATTGGCTGCCATCTTAAGTTTCAATTTTGGAATTGTTTATTGATTTTGTAGGTACAACCAAAATAGATGATAACAACCCACAAATCTGTGTTTAAACCAGTTTTTCACAGAAGAATCCCACTTTCTAAAGCAAAACCTGATTTACATAATTTATTATGCATAAACTATAGCTGATGACGCCATCTACTTAATACCAAACGATGTCTTGTCAATTAGCATACAGCTACTAAAAGTTTCATGGCAATTGCTCTAAAGGTAAATATATTAGGTCCGAAAACCTGGGGGGTCAAAATGATCCCTCCGGATGTCTGAAGGCTAATGAGTTAGTCATGAGACCCTACCTAAGGTTATGTTGACACTAAACATTACAAAGTCATGTTGAAGCATATATTATGCTTCTAAAAGGCCACATCAGATATATTACAATCCTATTTTGATTTGGGATTTTGTTAGTATTAAGATGTATTTTTATTGTCTCCTATTGTCTTCAGAATACATCATTTTATTTAATACTTATTTGGTCTCAAAACAACACTATCTTGTTCTTACTATAGGAGGAGGTAGATTTAAGTGTATTCAAAATCCTTCATATTAAAAAGAATATCAAACGAATGTGTAATACAGTAAACAATTAACAATTATTCCACGAACATGCATTGGATATGAGATGATAGATAGCGAAAGATGCATGCAGCGCCGAGTTGGCAATAATCATCTCATATCCAACAAGTGTGAGTGGAATAATTATTTTATTAAATATCAAGTCAAATTTACTTTATTTTTATTTTTATTTTGTGTAAACCTAGTGAAATTTACTGTAAAACAGGAGGAATTGAAGGTTTACTTCCATTTAAAGAAACAACTGTTTTGTTTTAGGAACCATCGGTTGTCAAACCAATCAAAATGCCAGAAATTCAATAACCAGAGATTAGTATTTAATAAAAGGAGATAACAAAAAAGTAGAATTTTGTAAGTCATCACCAGGCGCCCAAGGTGTGGGATCTGAAAGTCCTTAGAAACAATAGCACAGTGAGTGTATTCCATTCCAAATATTTCTACTTTTACCAATTGCTGGTTTTCACTGGCGGCCATGTTTGTGTCCAG
>JAOBYG010162199.1:0-18271 GCA_025403545.1 Epizoanthus stellaris
TAATTAATAGGCCTAATATCCCCCCCCCCCCCCCAAAAAAAACACAACATTCACTTAAATGTACTATATACAAGCAATAAGGTCTAGTATTCGAAAACTCGAAGAGAAACGCGAAATACGAAACGTTTTAATACAATACCATCATTACTATTGGTTCATTTCTCTTACATTCATATTTTAAAAGCAGATAGACAACAAGGCAATTATATTAATACATTACACTTGCTGGCATTTGCCTTTATAATAAGTACTTTCCATCGATGTCCAATACTTTACTAAGTAAACACAAACATTCAGTCACATAACATGTGAATACCCTTACACACAAAGGCTTCAATACGAGGCTCCGGGGAATAAAAAAATATATTTCTGTGTCTTTTCATGAATTAGGCCGAGGTCAAATGCCGTATTTCACATGAGCTGAACCTAATGCTAATGAACTAAACTCACTGTCTAGCTCATTACTCATTTGCATTAGGTTCGGCTCATGTTAAGTACGGCGTTTGACCCGGGCCTTACTGAGCGTTATTCCCCAGCGCCTCAACTTGAAACCTTTGTATGTGACATATGAAGCATAGATCAAAACTGATCTATTGTTTGTTTAAACAATAGTGACAAGAAACCATTCTTCCACCCCTGCCCTACAGTTTTAAATGACCGACCGGCACTTGCTATCTCCTCCATACTGAGAATGGGAACAGCTTTACTAAAGACTATATATATATATATTAGGTTCCTTTCCTTTTTCTCTTCCAGTCTTTTCTTCCCATTTTTCGCATTCTCTTGAGAAGCTACAGTTACAGCCCCCCTCTCACAGAATCTTTACATAACACTCAATCAGGGTTCACACACAAACTTCGAAGCAAAGTTCCATTACCTTTCCGTGACTAAAAAGTACAATTTATATGCAGATCTATTTCAAATATAAGCAATTGTTTTTCAATTTCAATTAAAAATTCAAAACCTTAAAAAATATATATTTAAGTAAAAAATTTAAATTAAAAATTTAATTTAAAAAACTGGGCAAATACTTTTTCCAGCCTATAAAGAAACTTCAAATTCCAAGTCTTTCCACGACTTTCCATGACCATGCTAACCTGGGGACCAAGATTAGCCTCACTTCAATTCACCAATCGCACCGGTATTTGATTGCTCGGCATTTCCTTTCTCCAGGACTATTTATTTTCATCATCATTTCATGGTGATCTTGAAGCGAGTCTAATCCTCTGCCATCCAGGATATGACCGCGTGAACCCCATCAACCGTTCTGGGTACGTTGATAAATCAATTGCCACCTCAGTTTCACGCACGCGGTTTCCTTATATATATATAAGTTAGCTTTAGCAGTTTTCACACTATTTATAGTACGATATATAAAACGATTTAGTGTTACCTGACGTTTTATGTGACTATTATCTATGACTAAATACTCGCAAATTGTTCACACAATTATGAATAGAACCCTAGTGATCAAATCGCGAGGAACTGGAACTAGTACACAACGAAAAAATACATCCTCAGAGACCCAGGAGCAGTCCGTTGGGCTAGCGAAAAGCAGGGTGCTTGCCCGATGGATTGCCCCTAGTTCTCCGAGGATGAGAAAAATATAACCATTCTCGCATAAGTCTTTAGCGCGGTTTCTATATTTGCCACGTTTCCTTAAAATCCAACCTATAGCAATTGTCTTATCTGCTCACAACCCGACTGGGGTAGCGGTTCAACGCTACATGCATGCGCGTTTTGCTTTAATAAGCAATTATGCCGGAACACTAGATAACCAGGTTCGATGTAGATTAGTCCACAGAAACAGCAAGAAAGATACGAGCGAATCGGAATACATATCTACAAAATTAAAGTTATATAAACGTAAAAATACGGTGGTATACTAAAGGGTCGTGGGCTCCCTGTGGGCTAGATGGTACCATCGTAGTCTAATAGCTGCCTGTCGTCTCCGCTTTCAGCAACTGCGGGAGACTGGGGCGAACTTCACCTCTCCCCCACAATCCTTCGCGCGCCATTCGAAGGAGAAAAGGGCGCCATGGGACCCGGCTAGTAGTCTAGGTAACTATTTTAGAAAATGTCGGAACATTTCGGATTATCATTGGCCTACAGACTTGTAATGTTTCAGAACTATTTCTGCAAAACGTTCTACACATATTTCAGAAAAACGGCACAGACGGGAGTCGAACCGCTCATCTTCCAGTTTGCTGCCAAATCCCACACAGCTTGCTGCAAGTAACCGATTTTTTAAACTTGTTGCTTGCTCAGTCAGCGTTTAATCCTGACTCTAACCGACAGACTGTTGCCGAATCCATTCCCCTTTCAGCTACCCCGACTGCTGCCGAGCCCCAGTCTCCTCTCTGTCACGTGGACTGCGATGGTACTATCTAGACATGCATAGTTTTCCTTTAACATTTCAAAACGTGGCGCCAATGTCCTCTATTGGATTTTACCAGTGTTCTCTCACCCTGGTTTCACCGCCACACTGACTCGTTCCCAGGTTGTTTCCAGACCACTCAGATCAAGTTGACAACTGACGGCTAGTTCCAGGCTTCCAGCCTCACAGTCAATCCCTTCTCCCGAGATTCAGATAAGAAAACAAAGCAGCTCTCAGTGCGCGAGGACATCCTTGCCTCATAAAAGCAGCAAACTAATATTATAGATTGGACACAGCATAAAGTTTACAAGAAGACAGAAAAGTTCGAACTTGTTAGCACCATACTTGGAGATTCCTTTGTATACGAGTAGTCACAAAATTCTCATTATTTATCACTGTTTCTCCGAAATATTGACTGCGGTCACCTCTTGTGTAGCATAGAATTCTTTAAAGCAGCTATAAATCTCTTCTATTCATTGTCATTTAGCGCGCTCAACATCCGTCCAAGAATATCTCATTCTTTTTCTCTTGTCTTTTCTTCCCATGATGCAAAATTCGCTTCAAAGTCCATTACCAATCCTGCAGTTTCATTCAGGTGTAGCAATTTACTTTCCACCGTAAGTTGGGTTTTGAAATGTAGTTGTAGCTTGCTTGAATATTGGATTTTCGCCCTACAACCAGAAAATAAACATCACACAAACAAAGAGATGAGTACTCAGCTCTTCAGAAGCTGCAGGAAGAATAAAGCACGGGAGACAACGGGCAGCATATGGACTGATAAACAGCCTCGAGAAGCTGAATCGAGAACAGGTGTGTGCGTGTGTTGGTATGTGTGTTGGTATGCGTGTGTGTGTGTATGTGTCGGTATGTGTGCGTGTTGGTATATGAGTGCTTGGTATGTATATGTGTATGCTAGTATGTGTATGCGTTGGTATGTATGTGTGTTGGTATGTGTGTGTTGGTACGTGCGTGTGTGTGTCGGTACCTGTGTGTGTATTGGTATGTGTGTCAGTGTGTTGGTATATATCTGTGTCGATAATTCGGTATATGTGTGTGCGCGTATGTGTGCCAATCAGAACAGTAAGTAATATTGGATAGATGTGGGACTGAAGCGACCAAGATAAGGTATGAACAAACTTCGGTGGGAACGTAAAATCAAAACATACAAAACTAAACCTACCGTATCCCACTTTGCATTCTGTCTTTCCTTTTCAAACTTTGCAAATTCCCGTCGATCCTGTTGAGAAACGAATTGCGACAATGAACATTGGCCAACATGAATCACAAAAACAAATATGACTTCCATTTGACTTGACTAGTTTACGGTTTCTGATATAATGGCTTGATTAGTCCAATGCCGAGAGCATGATGGCATTACTACGGTCTAACACCAAGTGGCATGAACTGAACAAGAAGAAATTTTTGATTTGAAGGGTGCGACTCTGCCCTTTTCCTGAAACTCAAAATGTCTTGTAAGTTTGTAATGTTCGTTAGTCATTGCAGTGGCGATGTTTACGTGGAATAAACAGTATTCTATGAATTTCGGAAATAATTAGAAATAATAAATAAAATTTATAGAGCGCCTATTCCATGTGCTCTAGGCGATTAACATAATCTAAAAAATACAGGGTTCAAAATTGTAATTTATACATGATAAAAATTAATAATATAGTTTAAAATATGCTAATTTAAAAAGGTGTGTCTTGAGTGATTTTCTAAATATTTCTAATGCTGCTGCCTGTTTAATTTACTTTGGAAGTTCCCAGCTGCTGCGAATGCTCTGTCACCAGATGTCCTTGGTTTAGTGGGCAGCACAAGGAGATTTTTAGATGAGGTTGAACGAAGACAGCGTCCAGAAGTCTGATAGTGGAGTAGTTCAGTAAGGTTCAGTGCTTTAAACACCAGAAGGAGGAGTTTGAAGATAATGCCAAATTTTACCGGAAGCCATTGAAGTTCAATGAGAGCGGTTGTGATGTGTAGGAAGTAACTGCACGGTTGATGAGAAGCATGGAACGCGACCATGTGTCCGTGTGTTGTTTAATTCAAGGGGAAACCTCTTCACACATGGCAATAGAACGGAGTTATTACATTACACGCTTTTTTATTTATTTATAAGAACCAGATAATTTGGCCGAGCCTCATTGTTCTTAATTTTTCAGGCAACTTCAGCCTAAATTGTTCTTAAATTGTTCTTACTTTTAAGAACAACAACACCAAAGGATCCAAAACCTAACCACCATATAAATCATAACCGAAATTCGAGCCATGTCAACAGCACGTTTATGTAATTAGCATTTATTTTACTCGATAGATTCTAGTTTTAATAGAGGGAAAACGATTGTGTTTTATTGCTTATTTGGTCGTGAATTTCAGTATTTCATTTCAAAACATACGGATCAATTTTATGTTTCTAAACCTCAGCCTGAGCTTGTTCTTAAATTGTTCTTAAATTTTGGACAATTTGAGCCTCATTGTTCTTATAAAGTTGTTCTTACAAAACAAGCGTGTAATGAAGATTAATCGACTTTGATTAGAAATGACTGTGTTATCAGGGTAGTATTGTAGAGAATGTGTACATGCTTACTTTCTCCTCAAAATTACCATTTACACTCTTCCTGCGCAGTATTCAAGACACCCGACTCTCGAAAACCTAACAGTACTGAAGCGAATGAAGGATTATAAGTAAACTAAAAAGGTGATATATAGCAAAGGCAAAATTTCACGAGCCGCTAAAATATTATTAGGTTAAGTGTACAGATCTTTCCAGTGATCGACTGTTGATTATTTTGGGAAGAGCCATTTGTTTGTAAAATGTTTTACGTACAAAATTGCGCGGCAAATTATTTTTTTCATATTTTCTCGCGCAGACTCGCTTTCATTTATGAATTCGTATCGTGCAAATTTTTTTCCGTTTGCTTTGGTCGTTCAAGGTTTTTTTAAATATTTTCCACCGCCGGCGACCCATAATATCAAATGTGTTACTTTGTCAGTGGTTAACGTAAGTATTGTCTACTTCAAGTTTTGAAACGAAAACGATCAATTGACTTTTCTAATTATTAAACCGAAAACGGTTGTTGAATTGCGTTAGGTTATAAGATGGGAAACAAAATTATACTGCTACGTAAAATGTTGTGAAAATATTAAATTTCTATGTATCTTTTAAGATTTTATTTGGAATTTATTGCAGTTAGTTTACACACATTGGACACGTGTAACACCAAGAAAGCATTTCAGGAGATCTCCTTCGTGTGTCAACATTTGATGATTTGCCTCATCACGGCTGGGTAAACAACTGCACGAATATCACCTGTTATAGGACGATTTATTTCGGCAAATAAAATTTTGTATTTTTACTATTTTGGTATATTTTAACAAAAATTTCTGGAATATTAAAATAAGACCAATGTACACATCCTACAAAAGGTTGAAAATGTATTTAAAACGGACAACTCCTCAAACAAAAGAACTCGTAGTTTTTTTAGTGGAAATATGAACAATAAACAATGCTAAATATATTGCTAAAAATCTGACTGATTATTGGAAAGTAGCTATCATTAGAATATAAAATAAACTTAAAAATCTCAGAAAAACCAAATTATCTACAAATAGATAATGCGATAGAACATACGATAGAACATACATTCGACTTTCATGCACATGAAGCTGTCGTATACCGTAATTAAGTCTGCCCGAAAATAAGCTTAAAATTACATTCTCACGATAACATAAAAGAGGCCGAGAGTCTCGTTTCATCGCCCATACGAACTTAACCAATCCCAGACGTTCCAATTAACTTGAAGCTCACTGATTGGTCGATATTTCTAGAACATTACTAAATTATTATTATTATTATTATTATGATTATTATTATTATGATTATTATGATTATGATTATGATTATGATTATTATTGTTATTATTATTATTATTATTATTATCGTGACAATGTAACTTTAGGCCACTTAAAAAAATATCCTGGTTTATCATCAGAAACTTTCCAAAATTCAGTGAGGGAGGGCGTTTTTTTTTGTTATTTTTTAATTTTTTAATTTTTTAATTTTTAGGTTCGGTACTTTGGTCACCAGAACTCATGCACTACTGAGTCCATTTGGAAGCAAATTCACAGTGCCGCCGAAATTGAGAGTCGTGTTTGTTGAAAATTATCGAAATGTTTTTCAAATGTTTATTTTTTCACCAAAATAAAACTTTCCGAGACTTTAAGTCATATATTTCTTTTATTCAAAAAATAAAATAAAAAGTCAATGCGCTGGGAAAAGTCAGTGCGCGCGCTGATGATAAACCGGGATATTTTTTTAAGTGGCCTAACATTAGATTTGGCATCGTGCGACGATTATATTACACTAACACTTATGCGAAGCAATATCGCTGGCAGTAATTTTTTTGTATGTCTTTCTTACCTCGAGTTCTGTTGGACTAAGTCTTGGTGGTTGTGGAGGAGAAAATTCCTTGTTTTGCGCTTTTGTCTTTCTTCTCTTCTTCTTTTTCTTCACAGGTTCGGCATCTTTAGAAGCCAAGCTATCTTCGCTGTCCGCCCGCCATAGAGAGAAAGTCTGGGTCTCATTCACAGGCGCCTCAAACACGCATGCGCCGAACTCAGACCCATTGCTATTAGAAGTACCCGTGGGGGGCTTCACTGGAAACTTGGCACCAGCCCCAAAGTACTTTCGTTTTCGCGGTCGTCCTGGTCCTCTCTTTGGCTGATTCTTGCCGATCCCATCGTCAGTACTGCCGCGGATAAAAGGTATTGTCAGCAAAGATAGCAAAGATTTGCAAGGGTTTCGAGTTGCTCAACAAAGTTTCATAATAACACACAGAAAACGGGCTCAAAGATACTTTAAGATTCTCGGGAAGACCATACAAGCAGCGTCTTATTAACTAATACGGATATTCGACTTACTTGTCCAATATTGAAACATATTGGGTAAAATAGAATAGTGCGATACGATTGGACGACAACTCGTAAGGAAACTGAAGACTCAATATTGGGATGTCACAGTAGCTAGCAGTGAAGTGGTTTCCTTTAGCATACTGCGTATATTTACTCAATGGCAATGCTATTACCGTGTGAATAGCGTTGTCTTTCCTAAACTTTGTTCAGTTGTTTAACATTCGATCAACGATGTTATGTTCGAGATAATAAACTAATTATTGCCATATTTTGAAGCCCTGGCCATAAACCTGGTTCAAGCCGCCACATTTTACATTGGTCAACACTTACCCATCTTTGTACTTGGGCTGCAGTCGAGAGAGTTCTCGCACTCGTTCTCTGTATTTTTTCTGCAGTTCAGCAAGTTTCATTCTCATCTCTTTCTCAGTACTGTTTTCTATCATATCGCTAATACTGTTGGTCACACCGTTAAGTATTGTGGTCGGGCTACGCGTGTCTCGTCTCTGCGACAGTGCTGTAAATCGCTCTTTGCTGTTCCGTCGTTTGGCAAGCATTCGGCAGCGGTCAATATTTTCCCGAATTTTCTTCCTTTCTGCCTCGATTTTCTCTTGCTTTAAGATATTCTCCCTCTCAGCCGAAAACATGTCCTTTCTACACGAGAGAACAACAGGAGCAAAAGCCTTGTACTCGTACTTAGTTTCGTAGACACGTTCTTCTTTTAGAACATGCGGCTTGACGAACTCAGCTTCAGGATAATCATTTTCTTTCATTTCTGTGTCACCTTCATATTTTATACGTTCTGATTTGCTCTTTGATAACTCTATCTGAGCTTCCTCGATTTCTCGTTTCCACTCACGAAGAGTTTCTTTCTTAGACATGAAAATCTCAAACTTCTGTTCGTGCTCGAAAGTAAATATCTTTTCACCATGATCAGGCTCAGGCGACTTGGGATCCATTTCCTCGTAAGCATTGTCGTATGGTTGTTCTTCATCGTCTGACAACTCGAAGTCACTGTCCGCTCTGTGATCATCAGGAGATACCCTCGGTTCTACCTTGATATCAGCAAGTTCTCTTTCACTGCCTCTGGTTTGGCTTTCAATCTGCTCCATAAAGGTGCGCTCTGTTGCAATTCGTCCCAAAGCTAACATTCCCGAATTGCAAATGGAACTGGAGCGTGGTCCTGAACTACGTTTGCCCTCTTCTGATCCACTGCTCGCTGTTTTGCTGCCTGTAACGATATGGAATTATTAGTACCTGTGCATGTCATGACGAAGATAATTAAACACACAACTATACGTAAGAGTTGCTATACAAGCACGCAACAGCAGCGCCAATACAACATGCTACAATGAAAACAAACGGCAGTCAATAGCAACAACAGCAGCAACAACAAGTTACAACAAGTTACAACAAAACGACAGCAAAGAAAACAACACACCATAGCAATAGTAGCGGCACAAACAAAATAACAACAACAACAATACTACTATTACTGCTGCTGCTACTACTACTACTACTACTACTACTACTAATACTTATACTACTACTACTACTATTACTGCTTCTACTGCTACTGCTACTACTACTACTACTACTACTGCTACTAATACTACTGCTACTGCTACTACCACTACTACTACTACTACTACTACTACTGTACTACTACTATTACTGCTGCTACTGCTACTGCTACTGCTACTAGTACTACTACTACTACTATACTACTACTGATATTATATTAATAATAATAATAATAATAATAATAATAATATTAACAATAATAATTTTATAATGAATACTAATAGCTATAGAGCGCTTATAGTGCCAGCAACGGTTCCTGCGACAAGAAGCGAATAATAGTAACGATACAACAGACAGTGTTTTGTTGTGCTGCCTTGAAGTATCAACTGAAGTTATAAAACGCATAATGCAATGGAACACTAGTTTGAAAAAACTCGAATTTTCTACCTCGACAAGTAGGCCAAATGCTAAGAGTGATCAGCTGTAGTTGATATGGTATGTTTTTCGCCGTGAAGGTGGAAGGTTTAGCTGACATTTCGAGCGCTATCTCCTCTGCATTGCCCTGACACGGGCTAATGTTCAAAACTTTAACTAAGAACTTCAATCAACTTTGACTGACCAATCTCTGCATAATGAATGAATCCCGGACTCGCAAACACGTTTGGTATTTTAATAACAATTATTCCACGAACACGCATTGGATATGAGATGATAGATAGCCAAAGAGGCCCGCAGCGCCGAGTTGGCTATAATCATCTCATATCCAACCAGTGTGAGTGGAATAATTGTTCTATTAAATACCAAGTTGAATTTTACTTTTTTCTTTCTAATTTTGTGTAAACCATGCGGAATTTAGTGTAAAACAAGATGAATTGAAAGTTTGTTTCCGTTTTAAGAAACAGCTGTTTTGTTTTAGAAACAGCTCTTTTCCATATAAGGCACGACTGATGGTTATGAGCTGATAACCATCGGTTGTGGAACCAATCAAAATGCTAGAAATTCAATTATTTTTAATTTTGTAAAGCACCTAGAACATCAGTTTCTGTATAGGAGCTATATAAATGTCGTCGTCGTTATTATTATTATTATTATTATTATTATTTAATAACCAGAGGTTATAATTTAATGAAATTTATAACATACGGCAGATGTATCGCATGCTCTGATTGGTCAATAGTAGTATTTATATCAACCAATAGGAAACTGCGGCTTGTGTCTGACGGAAACTGTGATCACAGAACATTCTAGTACTCTTGTGCCCTACAACGTCTGGCGCGGTTTTTATCACGTTGATCTGTGTAGATCTACTCCGCCACTTTCTATTTCTCAAAGAAACTGCTTCATGGCTATAACATACAATTTTGCTGATTTCCGACATTAGCCTTCTGTGTTGCGTAACCAAAGTATATTGAAACGAAAATCTTACTTTAACACAAAGCCATTGATTAACCAGTCGAGGTTCCATATACTTTTAGGACATTCTAATAATTTGTTGCTCAAGCTAACGCGAGATTGTTGTCAGAACACTATGACTAAACTATAGTTTGTTGCAATCGCCTTCTCAAACAGACCATCTGGTCGATATGTGTAACGAGCAACAATGAAATATGTATTCCGTAACATTCTGGTTATAAGCCATGGGCGTATACGCGCTTGAAAGGTTCTTGACGCGCTTATAATCTGGGGATTTGTATCCGGGGGGCTAATAACCTGAAGAAAAAAAGAATGTTTCGAAACAAGGAGACAAGCCACTACAATATTCACTTTACTTGTTTTCAAGGGAAAGAACACTTACTAAAGGACATACCGTAACATCCCGCTTATAAGCCCTGGGCTTAAACTTGTTCGTAAGGGTTTTTGGAAATGTTTTGTAAGACAAACTCACAGAAAGTAATCACTAGGAAAGCATAATGAGTGCCAGACATTTGGAAATCGTTTTAAAGACCAAAAAAAACGTATTCAAAACGTTTGGGGAGGGTCTATAACTTGACCAGTCAGATGGGCTTATTATCGGGATTTTACAGTACTACAAGCAAGTACGGACTCAACCAAAGAACATTGAAAACGGCGTACGTACAAAACGTTTCCGCTAGCCAACTCGCCCGCCGAACTAGATTTTTCATTTTTCTCTTTCTGGAGTAAAAATAGACTGTTCGCAGTCTATACATGAAGTCAACCAGTGCCAGTCTAACACAACAAGAAGAAGGGATAAAAGAAGATGCAATGTTCTGGCCGAAAATGTATATATATAGTGTCACTTGTCTTGAACTCACAGTAGATGTGTCGTTTTCTCAGATTTATTTATAACCGCACAGGATTATAAAGGCCCATTTACAACCAAGATGCTTTGCGAGCGTTTGTTATTCTTTACATCTTATCAACATTACAGTGCGTCTTTATTGTCACAGCCCACGTGAGGTTTTATACTCTCATTTATTGGAGTAAGAGAACAGAAGAACATTACAATCTATTTTGAAACACTTAGAAGTCAATGTGACAGAACATAATTTTCCATCCTGAATTTATTGGGTACAAGAAATTCAATTATACTCGCAAAGCATCTTGGGTGAACTTACGTTGCTTGTGTTGAGTATTGGAAAGATTGTGTCATCATGCGATGAATCTGCAGCTTTAAATGTATAAGTCAGACAAAGTAAAGTAATTTATACCTGCCGCAACATCGCCTCGCAGCCTGTCACCAGTGTCCTTAGTAGACTCGTTTTCAGTGGCCATCCCTCGCGTTTCCATGCCAATCCGTCTTTCTGCGTGCGCACAATTTCTTTCCACAGTTTCTCTGTCTGAACCAGATAAGTCAGCCAGCTGGTCAGGAATATTGCGGGCGTTGCTCTCCATGTTTGACAACGTTACAGCTGCTGATGCAGTATTGGGAGAGACTGAGTACGAGTCTGTCTGTGCCTGAGGCTGTAGAGTTCCGCTGGTCGACACAGACAGAAGGTTCAACGAAGGATCTCGCCCAGACACTGATACAACCGAGGATGGAGGTGAGAACTGGAACTTTTGTTGAGGCTCCTGCATCAGGTACTGCTGAAATTTCTGTTGAAAATATTAATTCCATAGGTCAGGTTTACGTTTGGTATGTTGTATTATTAGAGAGATTTAGCACCACGTATACGTGCGACGCGAACGTCAAATATGACCACGTGACCACATTTTCCCGCGTTTGCCGTTCGCCGTTTCTACGTGAAGGTAAGCACTTTCGCGTTTGTTGTTTACGTGAGATATTTTTCCTTTATTTTCATAACAAGAATTATTTATACTTCGCAAAAAACAACAGCAAAACTTTCAAGTTCACGTTTGCCGTTTCACGTATACGTGGTGCTAAATCTCTCTAATAAAAGCATAGCAATACCGGAAAGCAGTGAATGTATTTTGGGTACGAGTGTTATTTTGATATGGAAATTTTGCCGCTCTGTCTACGCACAACTGCTTCCAGCAAGCAGAGAAACATAACACGCATAGTTAAACTGAACTGAAAAGCTAGGTATCACTGAAAATAAACAATAAATCAGTAACTAATCATTAGTATGATTTATTATTATTATTATTATTATTATTATTATTATTATTATTATTATTATTATGCCTAGAATGTGTGCAATTCTGCAACTCGTTGCGGCTCCATAGTTAACGCGCACACCATTTATACTCATGAATACGCACGTAGACCTATGCAATCGATTTTAAGTTTTCGCTCATAAAACGTAAAACAACAAGATTTATTCTTGAACCTGGTAGTTTTCAATAGCATGCTTGCGAAAAAGGTTCAAGTGTTCGAAAATCTTAGAGGTGTTTGAAAATGAGAAGGTTTGTTCAGTTGATAAACATAACGGCAGCAAAGTGTGGCCATGATATCTGTACCTGAGCTTGATCCGTTTGTTGCTGTCGAGCGTTCTGTTGTTCTGACGGCTGTCCGCCGACTGCTATTCCTGGTTTCTGCGCCAGCCTCTTTCTCTCTTGCATCTCGTGATACTGTTGGTGTGCATCCGCTGCTACTTTCGCTTCTTCCTGCTCATTGGTTGCTTCAGGTCGAGGTACGTTTTCACTATAACTGGGTACCCGCGAATCTTCTGAACGTGGAACAGTATCCTTCCCTCCCCCTCCACCCCTGGGGGCCGGAATATCCTCGTTGGGCTTGGAAGGCTCTTTCCGCTCCATTTTCTCCGGTGGTTGCTGTGGTTTCGGTTCCTCTTCTGCTGCCTTGCGATCTTCTCTCTCCTCCTTGAAAAAGCAAAAATCGACATTTCCAGTTATATGTTATGTACAGATTAACTTAAAGAATACTATCATTCCTGTTTAGCAATTGTATTCGTTTTATATATGTATCACAAATTTTATTATCGTATTATTGTTTTGCAGAAATAGTTTTATCACAATGTTGTAGTATATCAAAAATATTATAATATTATTGTAATTTAATAGAAACTTATTATCCTTTAACCTACTCCAAACATCCATTACTATCCATAATTTATCTGTAAGCTGATTGGTTCCAGAGGAGCAGGTCTAATTTCATTATTGGACATTCCAATGCATGATAAATCCCAAAGCACAATGGTGGACCTTGTGTTGAATAAGTCTAAAACGGCCAGTTAATTTTAGATTTGGAATTGTTTTCTACGAAATATTAGTCCACTTGGCTCTTTCATGGTGTGATGTTGGCTTTTACGACTGTCACATTTTGACGCTTTGGAACCAATAAATTGTCTCTACTTGTCCGCCCTTGACCATAAGAAAAAAGGATCTTAAACACTCTTCTACAAAGGAAAATCCTATTTTGCAGTCAAATTACATGTTTAAGGTTCTCTAGTACCAGACAGAACCACAAACCTTCTTTTGTCCCTCAAACTGCTTGTGGTGTGGCAAGGTAAAGCCGGGTAAGCTGGTCGGCCACTGGTACTGTCCCCCCTGACCCTGTTGCGCGTGGTGCGCATGCGCCCAGAAGGATTCGTTGCTTGGATGCTGGTGAAGATGTTGCATTTGGTATTGCTGCAGCTGCTGCAAATATTGCTGCATTCTCGGGTCACGTGAGACCATATCCTGTTGCATTCCCCATAGGCGCGGATCCACCATTTCTGAAGAAACGGCATTAGTTGGTTATGGGCTGGTAAATACGCACAGAGCGTGTGCCAGTGGACTATGGGGAGAACCTATTCCTTCTTGTCTCAAAATCGCCTACCCCACCCTAGTTTAATTATTAGCACTGATATCAAGCTTAACTCCAGAAAAAATCGTTAATGGGTGAATCACTTACCCAGGGGGTAGACGTAGTTCACTTAGCAGGGGTAGACGTAATTCATTTACCCAGGGGGTAGACGTAGTTCACTTAGCAGGGGTAAAACGTAATTCATTTACCCAGGCGGTAGACCTAGTTCACTTACCCATGGGGTTCACCGCTACGTACTGTGCGCCAGCGTCGGGAAACAGCATAATGCCCGGGGCAATAAGCGGCATGGCAGGTACACCCAGCATCTGTGCATTGCACATGTTGTTATACTCCATGAAGAACTGCTGATAGGCGGCCGCTGCTGCCGCGTTCCCCTCCATACCCAGTCGCCACATATTCGCCGCCGCCGCATAACCCCCTCCCAATTCGGCGGCCATCATTTCTTCAGATCGGAGGTCCCTCATACTGATGTCGTTTGCACTAGCCGGCCGTTTACCGGGATAAGACTGCCCGTTATACGCAGCCAGTGGCACACTGCCGCCTGTGCGCTCACGTTCTGCGATCGGTGAAGACTGCCGTGGCGTACGCGTTTGAGTCGCTGCACGGGGGTCCGGTTGGCGCAGTTGTTTGCTGCCGCTAGAGCGAGAAGTTTCGGTATCTTCCGAAATAATCCGCAACTCGTCCTCTTCTGAACTACTGCCTTCTGTTTCCTTTGTTTTGTTCCTCTCATATTGCGCGCGGAGTAACTCAGGTCTAACACTCATTTCACCTCTTAGGCTGCTACTTCCTCTATCATCTCTTTGTTCGCGCGGTAAGCTTTGCTCCTTCCTTGTGTTTTGGATTTCGTGAGCTGTAAGCAACGATGCGCTATCAGGTTTCCTGTACCCAGTTCTCTCCATTTCCTGCTCTCGTTTCTCGTACATCGCCAAAGTTGCATTTGGAGGAAGAAATTCCCTGTCTTGGGCTGACGGAATCCGTGGCACATACCTACCAATTTCTCCATTTGGCAAGGACACGTTACCATAGAAACCCGTATAAGGATACTGGGTCCCAGCACTGTTATTCTTTTCATTTGACCCTTTTCCTTGCTCCCTAGTACCGTATGACGCAGGATTAGCCTCTTGAGGATTCCGTTTTTCTTGGCGGAAGTACTCGCCATTTGTTGGTCGTTCCTTCAGTGTGGCTGGATCACGCGGCACCTGTCTCGCTGGGACGTTTTCAATTTTATCGTGCGAAGTTTTTTCCACTTTCTCATCTCTTGAATCTTTCGCCTGCTTGTAAGCATCTGGCCGTGCACCATAATACGTATCCTTCCTCGAAGATGTATCACAGTTTCCATGAGCAGAAGTCGTAGAAACTTTGTCTTTTTGCTCCGTTTTGGCGTCCCAATTTGACTGCCGTCCATTTGCAAAGTATTCAAAGCTGTTCTGGTTGGAATTTTCCCGTACGGATAAACCAATCGACATTCCTTGTTCTTTGTCATACACAATGACCTTGTCAGCTTTTAAGCACCTTTTTCCCTCTCCACCGAACTTGTAACGGACATTCTCCGCTAAAATTGGTTTTTCGTTTCTGTTATAACCAACCCCTTGGTTCTTAGCCAGTCGGTCTCCGTTTGAATTTGTCGCAACTTTTGTCCCCGTGTTCACTCCCGGCGGCTCAGCTGGCCTTTTGGCAACTAAGTTTGTGTTCAGAGCAACATGTTCTTTGACATTGCCGGATAATTCACGCTTGGATGACGGAATTACATCACGAGGAGTGTCACGAGAAATATCGCGTGCATCGCGGGTTACATCGCGTAACTCATGTGGCGTGTCACGAGAATCGCGTTGAATATCACGTGGATCACGAGATATTTCACGACCGCTCTGCGTTCTCGGATTCCTGCCGCTGTCAGGGTCTTTTCTTTCATTCGACTTGTCTAGAATAGAATCCGAGGTCGGCTTTTGTGATAATGTGGTGGGCATCACAGCTGATCTGTTCGGAAACGCGTAATGCTGTCGCGCATACAGAGCATCCCAGTCTTGAGGAAATCTCTGAGAGTATTCCAAGTGTGGAGGAGCCGCTCTTTCATTCTCGTTATCATCACCACGAGAAACTTTTGTTTTCCGATGAAAGTCGTCGGTTTTGTCTTCGGGATAGAATCTATGGGCTTCGCGCGCATGCTCGACTCGCGAGGAATAAAAAGGTTCCGATCTAGTCCTCGAAGAATCAGATGTCGTGGGATGAGTAGAAAAATTTGGTTTCCATGGTGACCGTCTATGTTCAGGTTCTGAAGAAGGTGTTGAAAGCGGAGGGCCCGAGCTTGACGGCCGAGAATGTGCATGCATGTGCGCTTGCGCCGGCATTCTTGAAGCTGACGTAGAAGGCGAATTTACAGAAGATGACGCAACAGTAGCAATCGCAGACTGCCGGGGAATGTCCGAGTTCCTGTAGTTATAGCTCCCATAAGGGTCTGTCACACCCCGTGAATACGACGTCCTCGGCTCAGTGAGTGCAAACGGAGGGCCGTGAAGTTGTAAGTTCTCCTGAGTACGAGCAGGAGTCGCATATGGCCTGTACGAGCCATTCACCGGTGGAATGTACGATATCTCGGCGGGTTTGTGTTTATACATGAGCTTCGCGTGTTCTGTATCTGACAATCCTTGGCCGCAATGAAGAAAAGGTGCAGACTCTTTGCCCCCATCTCGTTTGGAAGTCTCCTTATCTCTTGAGGAACATCTAGCAAGATTGTGTTGTACCGCTAGATCATTTCCCGTTTTCTCAGACCTTCTTTCCAAGTGTTCACTGGACGCGGCTTTTAGCTGCTCGGACCTGTCAGTCATAGATTTGATTACACTCTCAGTTCTCGCCACCTCGCGTTCCGACTTCTGATTTTCTGCATCTGATCTGTTGACGATAAAAAAACATGATCAGGTTATTCCATTGCTTGTGACAAAGAACAAAATATCAAAAATACTACACGAATACCATTCTAAAATATAGGATTATTTACTACGTGAGGTAGTACCAAGATATATAGGAATGATGATATTTTGTTTATCAGCAAAATACCCACTTTTACACACACATGCAAATGTGTTTCGATTTTTGTAGATATTGTCACAAGTTTACGCCACTTCTGGATAAAAAGAAGACGCTTACAGCTAGAACTTACTGAATCTAAACAGTTGAAGCAGTTACAAAAATTTACAAAAATGTACAGTACATCCGACAGTTCCATGTCATACACTTCAAAAGCCATGTTTAGTTATATTTGTGTTTTCTTATACTATAAAACGAAGACACTTGTCTGTAAATACAAGACAACCGTGTTTGTTCAATTCTATGCCATTATCAATGGCAAATCTAAGGATGCTTTTCAAGTGAAAGCCCCCACCAGCCTGACCCGGTGGCAGGACAAGAGATTCCCTGATCAGTAACGTCTAATGAGCTCAAAACGTTGTAAGACAATGGTTGACATAAAGTTACATTGTGTTAGATAACATTCGCCTGTATTATTGTTCATGAATATTTTGATCTGCAATCCGAAAATGTATTAATTCCCCCGCTCCAAATGACCTGAAATTTTAATAAGCCGCCAAGGGCCTTAATACTTTCTCCTAACCTTTATTTTGTTCCAACGTGTGTCCTTGAAACACAGTTGATTTTTCTTCAACTACTGAACTACTGACCATATGGGATATAATAACTTGTAAGTCGGTCTGAAACACAAACAATACCTCAACAAGCAACGCGTTTGGAACAAAAAAGAAAGCCAAGACAGTTTTCCAAACATCTCACCCATATTGTATAGCGGTCTTGGATGACTTGCTAGCTGAAGTGTTATCGTATCGCCCTGACGAGACAACCGGGGCAAAGTTTGACATCACAGCATGCGGGCCGCCACCATATGTATAGAGCAAGTTGCCGGAAGCATTAGCAGCTCGTGGGTCCAACGCATGCAGACCGGGCGCCATACCAACCCAGCTGTGCAGATTCATGCCCATGGCTGTCAGACACAATGATACTGCTTTAGAATTCCGTGTTTGGAAAGGTAAGGGTAAAGGCAACGAGAACGAGAACGAGAAGAAGAAGGAGGACAAAAAGGAGGAGGAGCAGGAGGTGGGGGAAGAGGAGGAGGAGCAGAAGGTGGAGGTGGGGGAAGAGGAGGAGGAGGAGCTGGAAGAGGAGAAGGAGGAGGAAGAGGAGGAGACGGCAAAGAAGGAGAAGGAGAAGGACAAGGAAGTAGGAGGAGACTGAGGAGGAGGAGGAGGAGGTGGGGGAAGAGGAGGACCAGG
>JAOBYG010162200.1:0-10523 GCA_025403545.1 Epizoanthus stellaris
AAAATCCAGTTGGGAGGGGGGGTCCAAATATGAAGCCTTCCGTGAGGGGTGTGTGGATGTTTTTTCTGGAATAACCCAATTAGCCGACTCAACACTTAAGGCCAGATATAGAAATTATCATAGCAGTGAGTGAAAATAGGTCAACAATGCATACATGTGTCTACTGCAAACTGGCAACACTATACTGGCACTGGTATTAAAAATTAGCTCCGCGGAGCCCAAATGTGGACAGTGGTATATTCAAGAAAATATACTACGTCCAGGTTACTATTATTAGCAGCTACTAATGTTTGCAAATATTTTCAAAAACATTTAACAGCAATCAAAATTTAGCAATTTCTATAACTAAAATAATAAATATACTTGTTTATGCTGGAATTACATGATTGTATGAGTACAGTGCATGGATACCAGTGCTTGTCATTTGCAAACACAGATGAGTGGCAAAAAGCTTAGCCAAAGCATTTTTATAGGTGAGTGATAAAATTGCTATTCTCTTGCCAAACATGAGTTGAAACAGCAGACCTGCAGCTGGTAAAAGAATCACTGTGGAATGTAAAAGTTATTTGTTGCCAAGGTGAATCAAGGTCAGCGATAGTTGCAAGAGCGATCGCTCACCTTAAATGACAAGCACTGGGATGCCACAAGGAAACCAGCTGTTACAAAAGAGCAAATCACACTAACCTTTTATATCTCTGTGTAGCTTCTTTTCCAAGTGAAGATAGTCGAGACCCTTTAGTACTTCTCGTAAGATTGTTGCTATATAAAATTCTTCAAATGCACCAGCTTTCATCTATAACACCAATAATCAATATTAATTCCTGTTCCCGACTTCTATTCAGTATTGTAATTATAAATTATAGTTATAGCCATCTGTTTGCATGACTGAAATTCAATGTAAGTTCCTTTCCGTCTTTCACTGTTTTAGTTCTGATCAATACAACCAACAAGAAACATGAATTGTGAAAATCAAACATTTTGTAATAATTATTCTAGGATTTTCAGGGATGCCGAAGTTCTTGAGCGAACAACAACATGTTGCTGGGTTTCAACTTTTATCAAAACGCTTATTGAATTTGCATGTAAACTTACCTGTACCTGCATTACTTTCTGGGAAGTGCTGATAACTTGCAAGTGAATTTTGTTGGGGACTCATGAACAAATTGCAGAACAAAGAAACTGAATAAACACGACAATCCACAATAATTTCTAATCTCATTCTCAGTGTTTGTTTTGTATCAGAAGTTACTACAATTTCGTTTAGAACACTAAGTAAACTTGATCTTTCATTTGAGCAATAAGTGGGCACATGACCAGAAAAATACTAGAATGCTCAAAATCTTCGTACATGGATGACAATTCATTCACAACAGTAGACGTCACTGGAAATGTTACTTGCTTTCCACAACCCATAGGAAGATTACAAAAACATCTTCAGCACTTAGAAACTTATGCAGTTCAGCATACTGAACATTGATATTTTAGCTCCTCCAATCCATATTATACTACTAAGGTCCACAAACTATCGAGACGGCAACAGAGTCGTTTCTCCCAGTGGATTGAATTAAGACAATTTTGCTTAATTAAACGTCTCGACCAATTTATGTGGCACCAGGATCTTTAGTGCTGAATAAATTATGTTCGACTCCCTTGGATGGCTTTCTGGGGTTCAGTCGCACATGTATGCTTGTTTTCTCTCGCTCATGCCAGGGGCCTCGGTCTGAGTGAGACAAAAAGAGTCTGTTCTCGCAGGCTAGGAAACTAGCTGATCTGTCATGCATGTATCCACATGAAATATAGTGTTCAGGGCTCGAAATAGCGGGCTGCCAATGGCCAAAAGCAGCCCAAAATTCAGAAATGGCAGGTGAAAATAATTTTGAACTGCCAACTCAAAAATAAAATGGCAGGTGAAATTGTTCTAGCTTGTTAATTTACTTTATTTGCTTTAATGTATTAACATTATAAGGCAGTCATGTTGACTACAAGTCACTTTACTTGCAAGAGAACAAACTTGACAAAATGAACTTTCTATAGTATATATTTTGAGTTGAAGGTTATCACATAGTACTGGGATGGTAATGTAATGTAATGGTATGGGTATGTATATTACAGTACTGTACTATTAAATGGACAAATTAAGTGAAGCAGTGACTACCATCATGATTGAAATGTAGAGAAACACTCATTTCTTTGATCATCATAAATAACAGGTAATGGGTTTTCCTTTTTTGGCAGTTCAAAAATAGGAAATGTCAGGCCATAATTTATTTGGCCTACCAACAAATTATGAAAATGTCAGGCCATAATGTTTTTCTGTTTCGAGCCCTGACATTATTCTCCCACTTGCCCGTGATTAACATGTCAATATGTTATGCACAAGTCAAATGAAACCACCTCCCCCCCCTGGACAGGGTGGGGATTTGACATAACATTGACTAGTGTCAAATGTGATCAAAAGCCCTATACCCTTGGGGCAAATCCCCCAGGGTCTGGGGACATTTTTAGTATTATTAAACAATATTATAGTATACTTCTACCACTGTGTCAAAACCACACATTCACCCCAGGGTGTGTGGGTGGAGGTTCTTTATTTGTCAAATCCCCCACCCCTTGGGACATTTTTTCTGTTCAAAAAGCATCAATATCCCCACGATTCCCCAACCTGTCCTGGGGCCGGGAGGGATCAGAGGCAGGGGTTTCGTTTGACTGATGCATTACCTTTGTAGTCCCAAGAATGAATTTCAAAATAGAGTGAGATGACATACTAACATCCAAATGTTGTGTTGCTAACTTATCTTTACTTGTCTTCAGCAACTCCATTGGAGTTTTAAAACCATATTTTGTTTAGAAATCATTAAAATGCAGAAAAGCAGAATCCTCCCTAACTCTCACATTGCAACATGACCTCTTCCAATACATCTTCACACAACTACAGGGACCATGGAGACAGGGGGACTGGGCATGTTAGCACATCTATGTTTTTGTACAGTTTTCAAAAAGTTGAAATTTATTGCAATTCAAGCAACAAATTTCAGCATTAACTGGAAAATCAGTGCTTCGGGCCAGTATAAATTGATAAAATTCAACAAAATTGATAGTTTTAGATACATTTCCAGCCATCTGAGCCTGAGGCCTAAATTTGAAAAAAATTCCCACAGGAGCATGCCCCCAGACCCCCTAGCAGGCTCAAGTCTACACATTTGTCACAGCTCCCTCACTTTTCAATGTGCTCCTCAGTCCCCGAACTATAAGTTATACTTATCATCTAGATGATATTAGTTTGTGATTCTAAACTAGCAATAAAAATATATACTCTATAGAGCGAGTTTCGCAGGAGTGTACATGTCAAATAACTAAAAGCAAAGACATTTAATACTGACAATACACTAAATTGAGCAGTACATTCAGCCAATGAGGTGGCTGTAAAATGGCACGCGTTGCAAGGATGTGGCACCAAAATGCAGTACACGTGTGCACGTACGTGTTGTCTTGTAATGTCTTGTCATTACTGTGAAGCATGATCGGCTAAGAAACAATAGTGTTATTGCTTCCTTTCGTGATTCACTGGAAGTGAATTGATGAAACAATGGAATCAGAAAGACATTACAAAGACAAGACATGACTTTGTCAACACTCATGCGAAATCCACTCTACAATGCAACAACATTAAAAACTGCTTACAAAGACACTTGCTGGTAGTGAATCTGCCGACACCAGTCCAGCACCAACCAGATAACCACAAAAATCTTTTGCTGCATTTTGTTCTGCTTCTTTCTTATTCGTCGCACTGCCAGTGCCAATGTAATCAAACCCATTGACTTCCACCTGTTGGAAAGAAATCAAGTAACGGTTGTAGGAAACTTTGGTAGACTAGTTTTGATAGGTTGTAGGGTCTTTTCCCAGGGGGGTACTCCCATACTTGAAATATACGAGCATGTGCAGCCTGATAGACCTTTATCACATTTTGAATGTCAATCACAATCTTGATGTTAGCACTTTTTAAATAGCAGAAATGGAAAGAGCTGGTCGAAGTAGGTACGTGGCAAAAATTTGGGGGGTTTATCCAAAAAAATACGAAGCTGGCAAAGTTTGCAAGCTTGCACGTCCAATGGAAATTTGCCATACATTCTCTGTGAAAATTTCTGTTTTTAAAAACTTCACCAGCATCGTATTTTTTTAGATAAAACTCCCAAATTTTCGTTACTTACTTACTTCAACCTGCTCTTTCCATTTCTGATATTTAAAGTGCTAACATCAAGATTTTGATTGACATTCAAAACGTGATAAAGGTCTACAGGGTACAGTTTTTGAGCTGGTTTGGTCTGAAATTTATAGGGTATATATATTGCCATTTTAGTCTGGAATATGGTACGGTTTTCACATAAAAGTACAAAAGTCGCACTTACTCAGTTTTTATCATGTTATTGTGACACTAAAATTGAAAGATAGAAACAACCAAGACGACAACTGCCACTTCAGAGATAACAAGATTAAAAATCACCTCCGCCGGTAGTATGCATCAAAATGAAAACTAGTTTGAAATAGGGTATGTATTTTGGGGCTCAGGTCTGGAATAGGGTATGGAAAATTGCTTATGTTGGTCTGGAATAGGTAAAGGAGTTTGAAACTCAGGCAGCACACCCCACCCAAAATTCTGGTAACCACACCTCCTTCACAGGGGGGCCTTTCAAACCATTCCACCATCATGCCAACATTTTTCAATTAACAAGTTAATACCATTTACCTACATAAGGGATACGTGCATGCTTGACTCTAACAAATGCTGTGCCTGGTGTTCAAATGGTCCCAACATGACCCAATATTTCTGACAACAAAAGACATATTGGGTCCTTGTTGGATCACAGTTTGAACGAAATCAAATATGATCCAACATGTTGGAAGTTGGGATGTTGTATCGAATGTTGGAACGAAATCAAATATGATCTAACATGTTGGGAGTTGAGAGGTCCGTCCCAAATGTTGGCACCATTTGAAGGGGACTTAACCCCATACAGGCAGGGCTATTTTTGGTATAAGATGGCCGGGCAATTCAGCCCCCCTCTTTAATTTATTATAGGTATTAGCAACACCTCAATTGGTAGTCTAATTAACTAGTCCATAATGTACCTTTTGGTAATTAGTGATGTTATCTGTGACGTCATATGATGTCATTGTTACGCCATCTTGAATTTTATGGCCGCCATCTTGGATTTTTTTATGACTTTTAAAATTGATTTGAAATTAATCAAAAATGCAAAAATGATCTTATGTCAGTTAAATCTATTAATTCAATGCAAAAAACCAAAATAAAGTACATTTTTAGAAAAAAGTTATCTTTTTCACAAGTGTCAATCACGAACATGGTTGCTATGGCAATGGGAAGGGCTACATTGCTACGTTTGACCCATCAGATTGTCTGCAGATAAATTCTAGGAAAGGTCAGAAAGTTTCGTATTGCTAGCCCTTTTTGTTTTGGAATAGCATTAGAACATGTCTTAGGGGAGGGGGCAGATAGGGTTAATATAAAGCTTCAATGTGTTTGTTCTGGAGTGGTATGTAGTAAGGAATTTGAAATATTTTATACGTTCAAGAATAAAACTATTAGCGCCACAGCAGCATAAAAATGTGATGCCAGTGATGGTAACATCAATTTCTTGCACAATAAATTGTTGATCTTTAATTTTGGTTTTGCACTGCATGATCGTGGTACGAATAATTTGTTATCTTTCGATAAGGGTTTCTTTCGTTATCTTTCATAACGGGTATCCCACGTGTGGGACAGTTGCTTGTGGAAGATCTCAAATGCAGATGGTGTTGATAATGGGCTCAAAGAAACACGAGCAGCAAATGTGGAATATGAGCAAGTTCTCTTTTAAAACACATTAATTGATTAAACTCCACTTGATTTGGGGCTGATTATCGATAATCAGTGACAACTGATAATCACAAAAAGCTTGTCCATTGATTGTTCATTGACTATCAATATCAATCAATAAATTGTCATTGACTGTCATCGATTATTGATTTCATCCATTCACAAGTAAAACGTCTGTAGAATCCGACACATTGGTCATTGGATTCTACAGAGGATTCTATGAACCTGGAGAACTCGTATTCCATAGAGGATTCCTCAAACCTATGGAATCAAATGTCGGATTCTATAGAGTATTCCTCTACAGATCTAGAGGATTCTATGAATTCGAACCTGGAGAATTCTCTCCATATAGAATCCGACGTTTGATTCCATACTACATAGGTTTGAGGAATCCTCTGTGGATTATAGGGTGAAGAGCTTTGGGTGTACTAATGGTGTAAATAACAAATATTTTGTGTTCTAGCTTTTGGTATTTTGGACCACAATAAACGATTATAATGGACCAGGTATGTTTCTGGACCTATTAATAACGAAAGAAAGAAAATAATATATATTTATAAGTAATTTTAAAACCTGAAAGTGAAACCTGTACCGATAGCGATACTAGAGGACTATATACCGTCTGTTTTTCAGGATTCTTGTAAAGATCCGAACACAAACTGGCACCACTTACTTGAAAAGCAAACTTTCCAGGTTGAGAAGGTTTCTGCGAGTATATAGGCTGTGTTTTCTTCTTACCACAAAAGGCGTAAAGCCAGTTCTTGATCTGAGCTGCAGCAGACGCCATCTTTCTTTCTCGTGTCGCCACGAGGTCGAGGTCTAATCACGTGACTACGTTCCAGTCTCTCAGGAGGCAGCGAGCAGCTGAATACTTTATCGAGGGCGATTCCGAAGGGCATCGTTGAGTTTGTGTGCAATTTTGGATAAAGTTTTGCAGCTTGTTTGGCTCTGATCTTTGTCAACATGACTGCAGAAGTTCAACCACGTGAAATAGCAATTCTAGAAACTGTAGAAGACATTCAAAACCGTCGAGAGCAGGTTTTGAGGCGCTATGCAGAGTTCAAAGAGGCAACTCGAGCGAGGCGTCGCCGACTTGAAGATGCCAAGAGGTTTCACCAGTTCAAGAGAGATGCGGACGAAGTGGAAGCTTGGATCAATGAAAAGCTTCAGATTGCCTCAGATGAATCGTATAAAGACCCAACAAATCTCCAGGTTGGTTTGATCTTGAACAAATGGCAGGTTTTCGTTACATTCTATAAATACTTATAGTTATACTAGCCGTCAACAACAACTCGACTCTCGTCCCAGACAACGCCCGCGCGAACATTTCATCCGATCTACATGTTTCACAGTTAGTTTGCTTGATCTTAATGAGATTATTCTTTTGATACTATCTGTTCAAAAGCAGGAATTTTGGTTGAAGACGTAAACATTTTAATCGAGTGTTCTGGGATTTCATTATTGACCAAGCCTGGAATTGAGAATTTCATATTTGCATGGCCATACACTTATTTATATTCAGATTTTAACTTTTGCTAGAATTCGCTGCAAGAACGCGAAAGCCTTACTATGCTGTATGCACCACATTGTCATTGTGCGATTTTTGACTAGATTGCAGAAATTACAAGCCCGCGTACGGCGTAGTCATGTGCTGCATGAGGTTAAGACTGAAATCAACAACCATCGGAGATCCAATCGATACCAATCGATAATAATTAGTTAATTGATATCGATTTGTATTGGTCAATCAATGATCAACCGATAGTTACAAAATTATGTTTGTTAACTCAGGGCCTCCCATGATACACATTTTGTGCGTATATGAAATACTCCCTTGAAGTTCATTTTGAGTGTCAGAAACACCCTCTAAAAATAAAATCGTAAGTTGAGAGTGCAAATAATCAGGAAGCTTTGCGGCCAATCCATTTTTCGAATTTCAGAAATCAGAAAACCAAAAACTGATAGCAACTATTCCTGATTTCCGAAATTGCGTTTTCAGAAATCAGAAGTCAGAAATCGCAAATCAGAAATCAGTTTGAATTCCCTTTGGATTTTGTTCCCAGGGAGGGGAGGGGGGGTTACTACACTTTTTGTATTGGGGTAGGATGGTGGATTTGGGTGTATGTTTGGTCATGTGATCTTTTTTGGCGGGAACCAACTTTCCCGCCTTTGTTTCTTGCTTCCCACCAAAAGCTCTAACGTGATCAAGCACGGGGTATCACTTTTGTTTTCAGGGAGGGACGGGAAGGGAATGTGCATATTTTCCTGTCGGATTGACCCTTCAAGTGTTTGGGCAATTCTCCCAGAATTCAGCTCAGTTTCGCCATCTTGAATGGAACTGTTGATTGTCCCAGATAGCCCTGGTGCGAGATTATGGCCTAGTTCATCTCCAGGGTCAATCAGACAGGAAAATATGCGTATCCCCTTCCCGTCTCCATAAAAACAAAAGTGATATCCCTGTGCTTGATCGCGTGGCAGTTTTTTAGCGGGAAGCAAGAAACTGTGGCAGGAAAATTGGCCAAACATACACCCAATACAAAAAGTCCAGAGTAACTCCCCTCCCCGGGAACAAAATCCAAAGGGAATTCAAACTGATTTCCGAAAACGCAAATGTCGGAAATCAGGAAATAGTTATTATAAGTTTTTAGTTTTCTGATTTCTGAAATTCAAAAAATGGATTGGCCGCAAAGCTTCCTGATTGCAAATACCCTCTAAAGCTCCGTGCGATATGTGTGAATCTTGCCGAAACTATACTTTAGACAACTATTATTTTTCAAATGGGAAAATGACGTGTAAAACTTTAAGCTGCATGCACCCTAACTTTAGAGATCTGTCATCACTTTTCAGCAAAGAAAGTTGCTTGTTTGGGCAACATTTAGCACAAAAATGTGCTCAGAAAGCATGAAAATCACGGAACTCCCTGACGTGGCGGCTATCTGCAAATGTTGTGGTCAGCAGTTTTCTACACCAGTGGTGCAATAATTTCCAAAATGGCAGCAAATCATGAGGGAGCGATTTGGCATGTGCTTACAGTTGAGCTCAAGTTCTAATGTTTTTCCAAACTTGAAGGGCTTTGGATGACAATGAACTGTAAGGATGGCATTTTCAAGTTGTTTTATCTGTTTTGGGGAAATCAAAGTGCCAGAAACACTAAGTTACTAAATTATTCGTCAGCATCACGATCAAAGACAACGGACCGTACTGTTTATACGTGAACACACTGACATCGGTATCTGGTTCATGGCTTCTAACCAGTAATGACACCCCTGCAAATAAACTACAGCAACTTTATTTGAAATGTACATTTTTGTCAACTGATTTGAAAGCCAATATACGTTCAAATAAAGACTACCCTTTAAATTTGTTAAATGGGGATGGAAAAAACCCTCTAAAACAAAAATGTAAGAGTGAAGCTACTCCCTACAACGGATGAAAAAGGGGAGCCCTGTAACTGTATCGATTGGTATCGATTGACATTGATAATCCTGCACTTCCACCTTCCAAAACAAACGCCTGATCAATGCAAGCAAGGTCAGCACAAGCGGGCAAGACAGGTCATCGATCCTCCTGGCTGAGATCTGTCAAAGAATAGTCCCGACCGCTTTATGTGGTTTGTTTATACAGTCTAAATTACTTGTCAAAATGTCATCATCGAGTTTAGAGTTACTATGGGAGTTACCACCAACACAAAATCAGTGGCTTTCAAATTGCCATTTACAATCTGGTGGTGGTTTTAAAAAACTGTCGTTAGATGTTCTGCTGGGTGTTCTACCTTGACAAAAGGATTTCATGTTGTTGACACTCAACTGAAGTGACTGAAGATGGCGGCGCGAACATGTATCAGTTCCACAAATCGTTACTGTTTATATACCCACAATAGTTTCCTAGTTATATTCTAGATGACAATTGATAACAATCGACGTTAATCAAAGACTGTCAATAGTAATCGATATCAATCGATGAATGGCAATCGATGGTTATTGATGATCGATCAGCAATCGATCAGTGGTCACAGTTCTAAATGTTTGCCACATCGATCAATCGAGTAATTATTATTGATTGATATAGATTTTATTGATTATTGATTTGATCGATTAAACACACCGGGATGAAATAGACCATAATGGTCATTAGCGCCATTTTGGAAATGGGGGCAAAAACCTACTGTACAAATATAATGTTTAAAATGGATGGAAATACTAATATTTAAAGTTACCATTATACAACTAATAAATTAATGTATTTCTTCTCGTTTACATAAAATGGATAAATTTATTAAGTGGATTTCCCAGAAAAAGCACCCTCGTATTAAATTATATGCAAAAAGTTACTGTGTGAATCATCAGTAGAAGAGTTAGAATTTGAGTTTCAGTAAGAAACATGGCCAAGATATATTATTCCACTTAAAAGATATCCCAGCCACATGAGATTTGTTTTTGTTTTTCATTCCAGTAGATATACATGTAGTACTATTTCATACTGAAATTCATTTATTAAACAAAATAAGCAAAGCTGATATCAGATGAAGTTTAGCCATGTTATCTCAAAGTATGTAGTTGCCATTTGAACTGCAAGCAATGAATGTTAGCAAGTCATCTAGATCTGACATTGTTTTTCATTTTTCATAATGCACCTATCAGTGTTAAGG
>JAOBYG010162311.1:0-10516 GCA_025403545.1 Epizoanthus stellaris
CCAGCAACAATGGAGTTGTGGCTTATAAACACGAGGAAAACAATATCTCGTCTCACAACTTCCACAAATGAGGAATCAACTGGATATTTTACAGTGCAAAAGACCTACATGAGATGTTTTATCAGTGTGGAATAAACATATTTAAAATGTCCCATGCGGTGAGTAATGTCAAAGCGAATTCATTTTTTTTGCTCCATATGATAATTGCTGCATACGGTCATTGACTGTATATCAGCTTTCAACTTTGAACTGTCGAGTACGAGGCAGAACTATGATACTATCCCAGTGATATAATAATAATTATAATGATAATTGTTGTAATAATATTGTAAGAACGATATTATATAAATAATGATATTGTAATAATAATATTAATAATAATAATAATAATTATTATTATTATTAATAATAATAATAATAATAATAATAATTATTATTATTATTATCATTATTATTAGTTTTGATTATTATAACACTTCTGTCCATCAGGATGGAGAAAAACGGAACGTAATACACTACAGCAGATACTACCCCAACTTTATTTTCTTGTCGTTCATCAGTTGTGAATAGTAATCGTATTGACCAAAATGAAACATTCAAGCTATTCAATTCAATTCAATTCAATATAGGTCCCTATGAAGACCCTTTTTCATTGCTTCTATGCGTACTTTTACTTGACGATGTTGGAGTTACTAAAAGCAAGAAATGACCAGTGAAACATTCTTCTGCTGTCATAAAATATATTTTGGTTTCACTGATCACCAGACATGCTAGGATGTAACAAAAGACAAGTGAAAGAGAAACCTGTGAAAGAAAACACCAAATACACGAGCGGGAATTGAACCCATGGGACCCCGATCACAAGACAGGTGCTGTAACCACTGTGCTACCTCGCATGTTAGAGTTAACCTCTCTGATAATAACCATATCGATAGAAACATGCTTCAGTATATCAAAACTTTGTCTTTGAACAAGCACAACGATTGTCGTGCGTTTCCATTAGATATCGTTATACCTCCGGATTACATTAAGGCTACTATTATTTGCGGCAACTAAATTCTGCGATTTTTCCAACTGTTCAGCAAATCGCAAAATTTAGTTGCCGCAGTGATTTGTACTCGCGAAATTTGCCCTATTTTGCATTTTGAAATTTGCCCTATTTCCCCTATTTTGCCCAAATTGTCGCGTCTTGTTCTTTTGTCTGGAATGTTTTATTTCTCAAACGCACCTGAAAATTTTCCTCCTCAGCCAAATCTTTGCAAAATCGCAAATTTAAAGTACTCGCAAAATACGCAGTTTCCAAAATAGCAAAATGTAAGCATCGCAAATAATAGCAGCCTTAAGGTATCCTTGTTAGTTTCTCCACACTTTTCGCACAAAACTGGTTGGGAGAGCCGAGCACTGTACAACAACAACATTTACTGATAACTTCCTTTAGTCCCATAACCGAGCTGCTTATCTTGTGGTGATATTGTCAAGAGAAGTATAATCCCTTGGACTGAAAAAGTTTCCCTTTGAAAGTTTGACCCAACATACTATGTCGTTAGACTAAATCCTTGTGTCTGCTTCGTACCTTAGTGTCGAGGAAGGTTGTAGCGTAGCTGCATGTTCTTCCAGGATGCTCTCAGCCGTGGGAAACTGGGCACGAACCATTTCTGGGGTTGGTACTGGTAACCCTTCTCCACCTTTATAAACTTTCTCCTCTTCGTCACTTGAACGAAACAAATAACAAATAACTTGATAGTACGGATAAAACTATGTACTGGAAAAAGTTCGTACATAATTAATAAACAATGGAAACAACTTGCGAAACGAATTTACAGATCCTTACTGATAATTAATATATATATAAAATCCTAGCCTGCCCGCAGACGCTATTTTTCTCGCTGCGAAGAAACATTAGCGTCTGCAGGCAGGCTAATAAAATTCAACAATTAAACGAATTCAATGCTGTTATTTTGTTTCCAGGAGTACTTACAACTCCTGATAACAAAATTTCTAGATGTACATTCCGATGCAAGTTTTAGTGAAAGCTGCATGGCATGAGTTCCTGCTTCACTCGACTTTATGGCGATGGAACAAGTGATACTCACTTTTCATCATCACTCATGTCATCGTCATCGGGAAGAGAATCCAACAGCTGGGGGCCTTCAGATGGTAACAAGTCTTCACTGAAAGGGTCCGTCCTGTTACAAGGAAAACAGAAGCAAAAGTCTCAAGCAAGGCCACAAAAATAAATATTCACTGAATATCACAGCATGTTGAAACAGCCATATGACGGCATAAAGCAAAGGGAATTATTGTAAGTGGGAATCTACATGAAATAAAGAAAGCTAAAGAGAGTAAACGGAAAGGAAGGAGGAGACGGAACCTGAAAATAATTGAACGGATGAGAATGGAATCTGGAAGAGAAATCTGGAAGGAAAGCAGGAAATTCTGTAAAGGGAAGAAATCTGAAAGGAAGGGGAAGGATCTGAAAGTAAGGGATCTGAATGGGAGAAGAAATATGAAAAGTAGGAATCTGAATGGGAGAAGGAATCTGAAAGGAAGGGATCTGAATGGGAGAAGGAATCTGAAAGGGGGAAGAATCTGAATGGAAGGCAAGAAATCTGAAAGGAAGGGAAGGGAAGGGACGAACCTAAAAGGAAAGAAAGAAGTAAGCTAGGAGAAGGAGGAAATAGGAAAACTAAGAGAAGAGGGGCATGCAAGCCTTACCATCTTGGGATCCAGACACTTGACAGAGTCGGAGTATTAGTCATAGTGACAAGAGGCTGACAAGGAAACCGCTTCCACGTCATAACTCCTGGAATGACATCCTTAAATCAAACAGATTCGTTTAGTTAATAAGTATAAGCACTCGAAGAGCTACTGTTGCGGTTTTGTTAGGAGACTACTTTCAGAAGATAACATACATATACAGCTTATTTCAGTAACGCGTTTCATGCAGGAAATGTCGTAAGTCTAGCATGAGCTGCCTGACTACCACAGAAAACAGAAAACAAAACCCTTCTTCAGTTTCACTAATCGATCTCCCATGGGATCACAACGTCCTGATTTCATTCTGGACAGTTACAGTTGATTATAAATGGATGCATTGGCGTATGGTGAGCATACAATCGGGGTACTGTACGTTGCAACTGAAGAAAATCCACTCTGTAGGAGTGGGCATCTCATAACAAATTACAGTTTCTGTTTCACTGGCTGCTGATCTGTACTGATCAAACATCTTCTAACACAGTTCACACAAGGCATTTAAAGCTAATCACAGCTTGTTTTGAGAGCTAATAACAGATTGCTTTATCCTTCCAGTCAAATACCAGAAGGTATACTAGGTTTCACCTGTCTTTCAAGGTATCGCCTGCGAGGTTTACCAGTACTGCTCCGGCTGGGCTGCCTGTGTCGGGGTAGTGGACACAGCTGATAGTCCTCGTCTGTCTCAGCGTATGGTAGAGGAGATTTGAACACTTGAAGCCCTGGTGCAGGATTCTATGGAACACAGAATTGAAAATTATTTTTAAATATTACAATATTTCAAATAGTAATATATTTAAATATGCCACAGCCGGTGATCGGTCTTTTAACACTTCTGGAAACGCTCTTAAGGATAATTTTAATAGGCCTCATGCATTTTATGTCAACTGCTCAAAGTTCACTCCAAGCCTCGTTCACGTGCCCACTGTACAACTTTAGACTGTCTCGTGTTGGGATACGAAATTCACAATTTATAGTTTAAATAGAAGGCTTGGAGTAAAATTAACTAGTCTAGCCTAAACATGAATAAAGTCAATTGAAGAAAGGAATGGGTTTCTCACTGGATGATTACAGCTTCTTATTAAGATCTCTGGATCTTACATTCTCTAACAATGGAATCGTGCTCATTCAAAATACATACTATACTGTTAGTACTTACAAATATGTGCATTGGGTGATACGATACGGGTTTGAACAACGCAGCTGGAACAACCAGTGGCACAGCTTCTGGTTCTGTGATCATTTCCACTGCCTGCATTTCCGTGATTTGGCTCTTGCCAGGCGATGTTGTTGTTCCTAACCGTTCATCTGTCTCCTGCCCCTCTTCGGCCTCATCGTCTATGGTTTCCATGTCCAGGCCAGGAGTAGGGCTTTGAGCAGCAACTATAGGAACTGCCCCTGTAAAGTTCACCATCTCGTCCTAAAATATGAGAAAACATCCATAAGTAAAGTCAGAAGCCTGGTAAAGTCCAATGAGAAGTCTATAAACATTAGCCTATTATGAAACTACAAAGACGTCTTTGTAAATGATATAGAAATCTTTCAGATAACGTGATTGTTTGCATTTTGCATTTGGGCATGGCACAGTTAGAAGTTACAAAAAATTATAGAAGTGCATTTAAAGACTTCAAAACGTACAAAGAATGTATGGATGGATGACAACTCTTGCCACCCAACCATATATTCGTTGTAAATTTTGAAGTTTTCAAATCTGTATTCAGTATATCACGCTGTATCACGTATATGGCCACTACTAACTGTGCCATGCTCGTAGTCCGATTTATGCTAATACAGCAAAATGATGTCATCTAAAATCCTCCTGTAGAAACGGGTATTAGCTTACACAACCGAAATGGCAGAAACATTTCTAGAAGCAATCATGCAAAAACGAACGTTTACAGCAACAAACCGCCAAATATCTAACAATTATTCCACGAACACACGTTGGATATGAGGTGATAGATACCCAGAGGTGCGCAGTGCCGACTTGGCTATAATCATCTCAGACCCAATAAGTATAAGTGGAATAAATGTTTTATACGAAGATAAGTTTTACTTTTTCTCTTTTTAATTTTGTATAAATCAAGCGAAATTTTCAGTTTACTTCCATATTCAGAAACAACTGTTTGTTTTCAGAAACAGCTGTTTTCCATATAACATATAATAAACCGATGGTTAATCACTGATTACCATCAGTTGTGGAACCAATCAGAGGTTTGTATTTGCTAAACTATGATATCCTATGTTATAGATCAGCTGAAAGTATGCTTGTCACCGAGGTGCAGTTAGATTGTCTTCAGAGTTCTCCTCAAGCTGAACAGGTACACCCATATCAAATTTGGTTTGGTTAATTAGATCCAGTTTTTGACGTAATTTCAGATGCTGACAAATACAAGCTTTAAAGGACTCTTCTTTCAATGTTAAAATTGCCTAACTTAAGGGTTAGTTTAAACCAAAGGAGAAAATGTATTCACTAGAGCATGAACGCATAGCTTCTTGCACACACATACAAGATCGAGAACAGGGGACCCAAAAACAGCTACTGATAAAACAAAACAGTGCCGGACGTGTGTCTGGACAATACAAATGCGAATGACATAGGAGAACACGAGAAAAGTGTTCTATTATTGTCCTGGCACACAAGCTACACTGTTTTATTGCTTTTAGACAAGTTTTGCTTTAAAAGCAAACAATTCAACACATGTGCAAGGGCATAGAGACAACAGCAAAATCGGCAAAATAAGTTTCAAAAGCAGGACCTGTTCGTCAAAATGTTGTTCATTGAAATAGAAATTATTTTCCTATTCTCTATAAAAGAAAATCCCAGCAAACGTTTAGTGTTCTTGCTACATTTCACAAGAAAGATATTCGCCCAGATTGCGCTAGCGTGACGTCAAGGGTTTCTTCTGCCCTCCGAGGTAAAATGGAACCTCAGCGAATCAGAGTTTCCGTTATATGTTGTATATTTCTAATACCGAATACATTGGTTATACCTCTGCTCCTACTCTGAGGGCGCGCACGAGGTTTGGTGGTACATAACCCGAGGAGGCGGAGGCCACAGAGTGACGGGTGTAACCCAGAATGCTGTACTGCTGGGGCACCTGTGGAACGTATAATGTCAGAATGAGTTTCCTAGCTAACCAATGTTGTGGTTTATCAGGTAGCTGAATGATTACATTATTGATTCAAAATTTCTGTTGTAATAGTCAAAGGCTAATATAAACAAACACACGTGACACTGCTAACTTTCCTGTCAATGGTAAACTCAAACTACAACTACAATTCTTCAGATGCAACAATTATATTAAACGCACAGTTTTTATAGCCAATTTTACTGAAGCACAACACTGAAGTTCTATTTCTTGTTTTTTAAAAATTGGGTTTTTGAACTAAGACATGAAAACTTTCTGCATCCAAGCTTGAGTTTGACTGTCAACGAGATACATTGGGAAAGTTGGCAGTCAGTAAAATCTTCGGCTCACCTATTGGTGAAATCACAACCAAACTGGTTGTCAAACTACAAACACACGATGAACTGACCTTTAGATTATGATAAGGTACGTTTGTCTTGACTGTGACGATGGTTGGTTGCACATCCAAAGCTGCAAGAGCATCAACATCCTGTGGGAAAGAAGGACACAGATCCTGTCTTCAATGTTGAATTATATAAAGTTAACAATAAATCAATGGAGAGGGAAAGGTGAGGTACAGAGGTGAGGTACAATGGAACAGTGGAGAGGGAAAGGTGAAGTACAGAGGTACAGTGGAACAATGGAGAGGGAAAGATGAGGTACAGAGGTACAGAGGTGAGGTACAATGGAACAATGGAGAGGGAAAGGTGAGGTACAGAGGTACAATGGAGAGGGAAAGATGAGGTACAGAGGTACAGAGGTGAGGTACAATGGAACAGTGGAGAGGGAAAGGTGAGGTACAGAGGTACAGAGGTACAGTGGAACAATGGAGAAGGTGAGATACAGAAATAAAGTGCGATGAATATGGTACAGATTTAGAGGAACGAGTATTGTAAGAAAGAGAATTTGATAAAGAAAATGGAAAAATGTTTATATATTACCATATTTGTTCTAATAAACGCCCAGTCTCTAATGAACGCCCCTCTCTAATGAACGCTCCCTTACAACAAGTATTTGGTAGTAAACGCCCCTCTCTAATGAACGCCCCTCCCCCCTTCTCTCTTGATAAACAAGAGCAATACAAAGAAAATTATAAAGTGCACGAATGAAAGTTTTTACTCCACTTTTGTCAGTACAGGTTTTGAGAACTAGTTTTACGTTTTATGATTGTAATATGTAAGTTGTGTTCCAACAAGACGTCTTTGTACAGGAATAAACGCCTCTCTCTGATGAACGCCTCTCTCCAACGAAGGTCTCCCCCCATGACAACGGGAAAGATTAATAAACGCCCCGGTATTTTTAGTGACCAATGAAAAATATTTTGTGCAAACATGTTGATAATAATCAAGAAAAGAAACAAAAGTTGCGAATGGGGAAGAGCAGCAAACTAACCATGTCATCCTTTGTATCGGGTGATCTGTAGGTAGGGAAGGAAAAGTGATGAATGTCCTCTGGCTGAAAGGAAATTGGCATCTTGTCTAAGATTCTTTCTTCTCCACTTTCAGCCATCTGACTCCCTGTAATGAATAGAATAAAATTTACTTCTTTCTATCAACATTCATGAATAACCAGGATGAAACATCCGTGTAAAACGTATTATTCGTTTCCCTAACACAAGAAAACTAAACAGAATTTCTACGTGCCAGGTGCAGAGGTCAGATTTTAAAATTCCTTGATTAAACGTAAAACTTCCTTGATCAATTATGCAGCAAAATAATATGTAACCATATAGTTGTCCAATTTACCAATTTATTCCTTCCTTTTACAGTAATAGTTGAAATATTAACATCATATTCAAGATTGTTATTATGTTCTATAATAAGTCGCTACAAAAGTGGAGCATACGTCTTGAAAAATTTGGAAACCTAGGCACTTGCAAAGCAATCTTACGTTTTCTGGGATCTCAGTTTTCCCTGACCAAGGGAACTTTTAATCAAATTTCAATGTTCCTTCACTAAGATCAAAATTCAATAATCCTGATCTGTGGTCACTCTGTACTTAAGGTTGCGCGGACCTGTTTTCCATTTTTCTGTGTCATTCAATTTAACAAATGGTTTACTTGTGTATCCTGACAGTTTACTAACAGTCGCTTCTTGGTGTTGGTAAAATAACTCTTCAACGTATCAACAGTTGCATTCATATTGTAATTGTGGTTTCCATGGCAACCCTAGAGCCTCAAATGTACCCTGTTTTTAACATTCAAGTGTATTTTACACAAAAATGAGTTGGTGAACCCCGCTGTTATTGTTTTATTATTACGTAAAGTTTGTATGAAACTTCAAGCAACGTGTGAGACTGAGCATTTGAAGAGTGTTGATCTGCTGTTAATGATGCATGTATTGTCAATCATCAGTGTTTAGCTCACAGGGTTCTTCCCCTAATCTCAGTATAAATTTTAAGCACTTTTCATGGACCTTTCAAGGACCCATGGCACCCAACTCCCAAAACTTTTATTCCCCCAAAAATCTTGCATTTATCAAGGAATAAATGCCAGTTTCTTTGACGGACATCAGGAAAATAAAATTTAAGGACTTTTCATGAACTTGGGAAGGATTTTAGGTCATTCGTGGATTTTGAGTACTTAAGTTTCAGAAATGAAAATTTAAGGACCTTCATGGTTTTTGAGGACCCGTACGAACCCTGAGCTCAATAAGCATTACGAAAGACACAGTTCACAAGGTCGAACTAAAAGCATGCACAGGTGCAGTTGGTAGCTGCCATACGGTTCATGTGTGACCTCCGAACAAAGCCTACAACTGGATGTAATAGGACGATTTCAGCTGACGCAATGTTTATCAACAACCTTCTCAATCCCAAACACCTTGGAATGTTTAAACAAAGCCGGAAACCTTTATATGAAGCATCCAATTGTGAGCTTCCAGGCTCATTAATAACAATAACCGAAACCTCCTATAACCTACACGTTGAGAGGAGGTAACAGACCACAACAGTGGCATTTGAGCCTACTCTTATTGACACGTGCATGGGTTCGTGTAAGTCCCCCGATAGAACATCGAAACGCTGGACCAATGGTTTAACGTCCCTGTCCATGGATGGGCCACTATTTATAATTTCCAGTTTAAACTGAAAAAAGACACACTTACTTGTTCTATCTCTGGTGAATTTCCCTTTCCTCCAGTCCATAACAAATCCACTCATTGAACTCAGATTCTTACCAGCTCGTAATCGAATAATAACCTGTATAAAGGTAATGTACGACAATTGATTCACTTCAATTATTGTGGATTCTTCTCAAGTGATGCAAGTGCTTTGACTGTCAAATACTAACAACGGACCATACTCACATTGCTGAGTTAGCTTGTGCATCATGACGGCACATAGCAAGTTCGGTGCTTAATTTTAAATTCGTAATTTTGGTCGTGTAACTCAAATTTCCCCCCTTTGGAGACTGGGACTATCTACGATGCTCTGTGAACTTAGCACCATGAATAAGATCTGTTACTTTTCGAACGCCTTTAAAATGCAATATTTTATTGACAATAAGAAGACTCAAATGGAGTCTAATGCTGACCTTCCTGCCAGCCTGAATGAATCGCTGTAGCACCATGTGCCTCTTACTCCAGTCATCATTCACAAACAGATCAAACCTAGCCTCGTGTTCGGGAGCCTACAAGAGACAAGAGAATATCACATCATTAAACAGTTGTCTCTCCCAAATTGTTCAATTTCTAATCGAGGCAACACGTCTATCAAGTATGGAAAAAAAACTGACTTCATATCTTTTTCATATTTTAAAAATTTTCCACATAATATATGAAACTAACCTACAAAGAAATTTCAAGCAAAAATAGTGTGGGGCAACATGGACTAAAATCCCAACAGGGTTATATCGAAAGTTCATGTACCCATGTATACTTATGTGTAGGAATGTGATTAGTTTAAAGGGATCCTCGGCTGTTTTAACAAGTGGCGCTCAAAATGTTCATTGAACATAAATTAGTCCATATGCATAGTGTAAAAGCTTTAATTTTGTCCGGTAAGAGTGTAAATCGGGTTCTGTGAGGGCTATTTGGCCATTTGAAATTCCTGCGCGCTGCCATCTTGAAATGTGACACGTTATGGTTGCAGTGCCAGGCCCCACTCTCGTTCATTGTCATTGTATTTTAAAGAGTGGAGTGGAGCCTGGCAATGCAACCATAACATGTCACATTTCAAGATGGTGGCGCGCGGGAATTTCAAATGGCCAAATAGCCCTCACAGAATCCCGATTTACACTTTTACCGGACAAAATTAACGCTTTTATGCTATGCACATGTCCTAATGTATGTTCAATGAACATTTTGGGCACCACTTGTTGAAACAGCCGAGGATCCATTTAAGAACATGATAAGTCCTTCCGATGGCAGTTGAACTATTAGTTACATTTGCTTCCGTATAATAAATTGTATTGGCCATAGGTACTGGAGTGGGAGATGCGGTGGTCTAGTGGTTATATAGTGTGTCAGTGGACGTAAGCCCGTAAGGTTGAATAGTAATACTCCTAGTATAGGTACTGGAGTGGGAGACGCGGTGGTCTAGTGGTTATATAGTGTGTCAGTGGACGTAAGCCCGTAAGGTTGAATAGTAATACTCCTAGTATTGGTACTGGAGTGGGAGACGCGGTGGTCTAGTGG
>JAOBYG010162422.1:0-10516 GCA_025403545.1 Epizoanthus stellaris
CAAATGAGCGTCTTACGATGAGCGGATCGGGGCTGCTCTCGCGTTTTCCGTCCCTGCTGCGACTCGAGCGACGACATCGTTCGATTCCTCATATCCAGCAAACGGCCGAATCGGATTGCGGTGCCGCCTGCTTGACGGCGGTTCTCGCCTACCACGGCAAATTCCTGCGCCTGGACGATGTACGCGAATCCCTGGGCATCGCTCGCGACGGTATCGATGCCCGTGGTCTGCTCGCTGGCGCGCGTCACTACGGCTTGCGCGGTCGTGGTGTGCAGGTGCATGACGTCGCCGATCTGCGCTTTTTGCCACGCGGCAGTATCTTGCATTGGAGCTTCCACCACTACGTGGTCTTCGAGGGCATCAACGGTGACGGTATCTGGGTTGTGGATCCAGCGACCGGCCGCCAGCGAGTGCCGATGGAGGAAGTGAAGCGTCGCTTTACCGGCGTCGCTTTAGAGCTGGAGCCGGCGGAAGAATTCGCCTGCGGCGATGAACGACCACGCGGCAGCGGCCGCTATCTGCGCGCCGTTCTGGGCGAAAAAACCATCCTCGGCCGGGTGCTTTTGGTGTCGCTTTTCCTGCGGCTCCTGGCCCTCGCAACGCCGCTGGTGACCGGCATCTTGGTGGACAAGGTGGTGCCTCGCGGTGACGTGAAGCTGCTCACCGTGATCGCCCTCGGCCTCGGTGCGGTGACGCTTTTCTTCTTTCTCTCAGAGCTCATCCGCTCGCATCTGATGCTGCATCTGCGCACCGTGCTCGACGCCAAAATCACGCTCTCTTTCCTCGAGCATCTGGTGGCGCTGCCCTACTCTTTCTTCAATCGCCGCTCGGCCGGCGATTTGATGATGCGCCTCAATAGCAACGAAACGATCCGCGAGATCCTCACCGCCAGCGCCCTGACGGGCTTGCTCGACGGTGTCCTGGTGAGCGCCTATCTGCTGCTGCTCTATCTGACTCATCCCGGCCTGGCGACAGCGGTCCTGGCTCTTGGTCTGCTGCGCGTCAGCCTCTACCTCGCGACCCGGCACAAGCATCGCAAGCTGATGGCCCAAGGCCTGGTCACCCAAGCGCGCTCGCGCGGCTACCAGGTGGAAATGCTCTCCGGCATCGAAACACTCAAAGCCATGGGCGCTGAGCAGCAGGCGGTCGATCGATGGTCGAGTCTCTTTGTCGACGAGCTGAACGTCAGCCTGGCACGTGGCCGCCTCGATGCTTTCTTCGATTCTCTGCTCAAGACGCTCGAGACTGCTTCACCCTTCATCATCCTCTGCTACGGCGTCGCCGAAGTGCTCAGCGGACATCTGAGCTTGGGCACGATGCTCGCCGTTGCGGCGCTCGCCACAGGCTTCTTGCAACCGCTTTCTTCCCTGGTGCAAACCGGTGTGCAATTACAGCTGCTCGGCAGCTATCTCGAGCGCATCGACGATGTGATGGACACGCCTCGCGAGCAAGAGGCCTCGGAGGTCGTGCCGGCGCCGCCGCTTTCCGGCCATATCGCGCTGCAAAACGTCAGCTTTCGATATTCCTCAATGCGGCCGATGGTGGTGCGGGACGTCTCATTGGAGATCGAACCCGGCAGCTTCGTGGCCTTGGTAGGACCTTCAGGCGCCGGCAAATCGACTTTGGCGTCTCTGCTCGTCGGTCTCTTCCGGCCGAGCTCAGGCCACGTTCTTTTCGACGGCATTGATCTCGAGGCGCTCGAAATGCGCTCTGTGCGTCGGCAGATTGGCCTGGTGCTCCAGCGCCCCTATCTCTTCGGGGATTCGATCCGCAACAATATCGCTCTCGGAGAGCCGAATTTGCCGCTGCATCAGATCACGGCGGCGGCGCAGAAGGCGAGAATCCACGAGCATATCCGTGCCATGCCTCTGGGCTACGACAGCGTGCTCGCCGACGGCGGCCTGTCGCTTTCGGGTGGTCAGCGCCAGCGTCTCGCTCTGGCCCGCGCACTGGTGCGCCGACCCGCGATTTTGCTGCTCGATGAAGCCACCAGCCACCTCGACACTCTGACGGAGCGCGAGGTACAAGCAGAGCTCGAAGCCCTGAATGCGACCCGTATCGTCATCGCCCACCGGCTCTCAACAGTGGTGCATGCCGACCTGATTCTGGTCATGCACGAAGGCAGCATCGTGCAACGCGGACGGCATCGCGCCTTGATGGCCGAGCCTGGCCCCTACCGCGAGCTGGTCGGCTCACAACTCGACGACGGCACCGAGTAAACGCGCATCGATGGGACGAGCGCTGAATGACGCCGAATAGAAACGGGCGAGCCGAAGACCGGCTCGCCCGTTTTCAGCTCGATGAGCTGGACGCCATCAGAAACAGTGGCGAGGGGGACACGGCGTGCAGATCGCCGAGGTCGGGCACGACACCACGAAGCTGCAGCCACCGGTGACCGAGCTGAGGACCGAATCCTCGACCGTCGGCAGAGCCGCTGGGCTCTCCGGCATGGCAGCTTGAGCATCGGCGTCGAGGTTGGCGAAGAACTCACCGTCACGCCAGGCGCGGATCACATCTTGCTTCTTCATTTTGCTTCGTCCTTTCTCGAGCTGGTCAAAAAAATTCCCGACGATGATGCGGCCAGCTCTCCGGCATCGCGTCGACTTCCGCTACGCGGAATTGTTGATTCCTTATGACTTTTTGCCTCGAGACAGAACCTCTTCGACGGCCAGAATCGATGGCACTCGATCGGGCACCGCGAGGCGTAAGAAGCCAAAGCCAAGACCGGCAAGACCGGTCATCAATCCCGGCGTCTGCAAATTGCCCGGGAGGCCAAAAAGCGGCCCGTCAGTCTTGAAATTCTGCGCGACGCCAGCCGCCAGGCGATAAACCTGCTCTTCCAGCTGGCGGTCATCAAGGCGGCGAGCCGCCAGCAATAAGAAGTCGAGATTGCCCAGATCACCGTGACAAAGGCAGTGATTTTTCCCCAGGCCGCGGCTGAGGGTGGTGTCGATCGCGACGTCGATCTCAGCACGGATTTCGGCGTTATCAGCAAAGGGCAGGCCCATGACGCGAGCGATGCCCACTCCCGGCGCGCCATGACACCAAGCGTGCATCTCATGCTCGCCCTGAGGCCCGTCGAGTCCGCCTCGAGCGTTGTCGACAGGCTCCGCTGCTCCGGGTTGGCCGGCCCGCAAGTCCGGCCAATTGCCACGTTCCTCATCAAAGAGGTGACGTTCGAACGCAAAGCCGCTGAGCGCGGTGTCGAGATAACGCTGATCGCCGGTAGCGCCATAGAGACGCAGCAGCGCCAACGCGATGCCAGCGGCACCGTGGGACATGCCGGCCAATGCGCGATTGCCGGCCAATGGCATCTTCCAACCGACCCCGGCGTCTTGTGACTCGGCGGTCTCGATCAGGCGCTCGCCGCATAGACGGGCGATTTCGAGCAAAACCGGATGCGGCCGGAGGCGGTGCAGACCGAGCATTGCCGTCAAGCAACCAGCCGAGCCGGCGACTAAGTCGAGAAGAAGATCCTGTTTGACTTTCTCGGCCAACGGCTCTGCGTAGGCGTGGGCTTTTGCCAGAAGATTCTCGTCCTGCCATAAGGCCCCAAGATGGGTGAAGACATAAATGATGCCGCCCCAGCCATTGAAGGTGCCGAGGCCTTGGACCAGCTCTTTAGAGAGCTCGATCTGCCGCTCGAGTGCCCATAATGCCCGTCGCGCGGTCTCGGTATATCGCGCATCGCCAACCTGGTCGCCGAGATAAGCGAGAAAGAAGGCGATTCCCGGCAGACCCTGAAAGATATCCGGCCCGGTCGGGGCCACTCGCCAGCCGCCCGGATCCGAATAGTCCACGGCCAGCCAGAGGGCTTCGTCAGCGGTTTGAAATGACCGCTCGAGTAAGCGATCCGCGAGACTCTGCGCCAGTGCCAGAAGCTCGTCACGGCCTGCCGGCTCGTTGCCCTCATGCAAGGCATAGCTCGGTCGTGCCACTTCGAATGAAGACAGCCTGAGGGCCTCGAGAGAATCCTCGATCGCCGCCTGCTGACGGCACCGGTCACTCTCTTCAAGCTCTTTGACCCGTGCGCGCACACGCTCGAGGCCGGAAGTTCCGAAATCTAGCGGCAGCGACTCGCCATCCCAGGTCCAGGCCTTCGAGCTATCGACCCGGGCGAGGAAGAGCGGCACGTCGAGGCGATCCATATCGCGACGCTCGAAGGGAATCAGCGCCTCGAGGAAGGGTCGCATCGCGGTGGCATCCCATAAGCGATCATGCATGCGATCCTGCTCGAGCGCGTTGCCTTGAAAATGCGGGTGGTAGCTCTCGATCAGAATCGTGCCGTAGCTGGCCGTATTGCGAAATAGGATCCGTGTTTCAGCGCCGGCAAAGGCACCAAGCGGACCGTCAGCTCCAAGAAAATCCTGCCGATGCTCGACCAGAAGATCGAACAGGCTGGAGAAGCCGATCTTCAAGTCCTCGCTATGGTCGAGCACTGAAACTTTGTGTCCGGAAAGCCTGGGACGGTTCTCAGCCACTGGCACCTCGACCCGTCGGCGCTCGACGCGCATCGCATCGGTGCCACGACCGGACATGGTGGCAACGTCCTGCGGCGTCAGCTGGCCTTCGTGCGAGGCCAAGCCACTCATATCGATGCCGGCTTGCTCGTTTGTGCCCCACCACCGTGTCGGCAAGAGGTCCGTACGCAATACGCTGGAACGCAAGGCGCCGCCCGGTTGCTTCTCGACGTTCGCGAGACGCGGAAAATGAACCCACGGCTGGAAGAGCGTCTCGAGATCGACAAAGACCGGATGCTCTCCGGATGCGATCAGATTCTCATGGTGAAAGTCCGTGCCGTCGAGTATCCAGAGCAGGCAGAGATAGGCGCCCTGGCGGCGGTAGAAACGTTCGAGCTGATCGATCGAAGCGCACGGCCCAGCCTCGACCCAGGCCATATAGCCATGATCGCCGCGGTCGATCACTGCCACGGATTCAAGCCGTGGCTCCAGGCCACGCTCATTGAGCCATTCGAGCAGATTCTGGAACGAGTCCTCGATCTGCATCGACTTCGGCTTATAGACCACGCGGAAGCCGGAATCGAAGCGAAGCAGTAGAACGCCGCGGCCGTTGCGATGCGGATCTGAAACATCACCACGCGCTTCGACCAGCTGGCCGAGCGCACCGCCGCCGTTGAGCTTCGCTTGTAGCAACGCGGCGTCTGCGGCGAGGTGGCGAAGGAAAACAATCGCCGCCTGGCCCCATTGCTCGATGCGGATCGACGCTTGACGGGCCAGGACCGGAAACCGAGTCAGAATCTCGAAAGCGCTCGCTTTCAGCCGCAGCTGAGCGACGAAGCAGGCAAATCGAGCTTCCGGTGTTTCGCCCTCGAGGCGCTCTTCGAGCTTGGCGATATGCAGCTCGACGACCAGAGCACGATTGGTGATCGTCGCCAGAAGATCCGGTAGCGAGATCGCCATCGCTCTGGCCACTGACGCCGGGTCGAAGAGTGTCGTATCCAGCTGCTGCGCCACCTCGAGAATCGCGTCATGAGCCTGCCATATGAGCGGCTCAAAAAGCGGCATGAATGGAGCGCGCTCGAGATTCGCCCCCGCCGGCCAAGGGAAGGGCGGCGCGCTCGCATGATCTTTCACATAGAGCTCTTCGAGCTGGCGAGCCCATCGTGGCTGCTCGCCTGCCCGCTGCCGCAGAGAATCGTCGCTCTCGCCAAGCAGGCTCAACAACGCCGCTTCGTCGAGCTCATCGAATTCCAGCCGACGGCGCCAGAGCTCGGCGTCGTCGAAGGGCTTCTGACGCCAACGCGCCAGGCGCTTGACGGCGAGCTCTTCTTCGATCTCAGTCGGCTTCGAAGCGAGGCGAAGCCGCTCGCTCAGGCTCAGCGTCCGCCACCATGCGAGGGGGGCGGTATCGCCAGGGAGAGACTCGGCCGGTTCAGCGGCCGCGATGGCATCGTCGCCTCGCGAGGCGGGACGGGTGCCGGCTGGGGGCTCGGCGAGCGAATCGAACGGCAAGGCTGTCTCCGGTTCTTGGGCCAGAGGCAAGGGATAAGAAGAGTTGGCAATTTAGCCGTTCAATTTGTTGAAGTCAATAGATTGAACGTTATGACCTCACAAACAAGAAGAGGGGAGTTTTATTGTGCAAGAAATTCCACCGCCGATTCGGCAACACGTAAGGCATTAGCCTGAATCGTCAACGTGGGCGGCGCACCGCCAGAGGTCGGCATGAAGCTGCCATCGACCACAAAAATATTCTCCGTACCATGGATTCGACAGTCTCTATCGAGTACCGACGTCGCCGGATCCTCACCCGCTCGACAGGTACCATGCACGAGGTATGCGGAGGTTCCCCCCATATCGGTCATCTGGCCGTCGATCGCGCCGAGCTCGCCGAAGATGTCGAAGGCGCGTTCGGCGAGAAAACGACCGGCGAGTCGATGATGGGCTGGCACGTCGAGATGGATGCGCGCGACCGGCAGTCCCCAAGGGTCTCGAATATCGGAATCGAGCTCGACATAGGTCCCGTCATTCGGCAGAAAATCGTGGAAGCCTTCAAAATAGAGTGTGCGCGAGGCCGCGTCCGGCTCGGGATGCCGCGGCCACAGCGTCCCGACTTCGGGGACCTGAGGCGCCCGCGCCAAGCGCAGAATGCCGCCTTTGGCCAGCGTCGAAACTCCGTCCGGAAGGAAGTAATAGTCCATTAACGAACGGCCGACAAAAGGATGCGGGTCGGCCAACGCCGCGCCGGTCGGCGAATCGCTCGCGAAGAGCGCTCTGCCCATGGTCACGGCGTGAAATTGCAGATGACGCCCGACCTGACCCTGGTTATTGCCGAGGCCATCTGGAAAGCTCTCGGAGCGCGACATCAGCAGCAAACGCGCCGACTCCACCGACGAAGCCGAGACGCAGACCAAACGCGCCGAGACTTCATGCTCACATCCTTCGGCGTCGAAATAGACCACTCCACGCCCACGGCCCTGGCCATCGACCAAGACCTCTTTCACCATCGAGCGCGGTCGCACCTCACAACGTCCGGTGGCGACAGCGGCCGGCAGCAGAGCCTCTTGAGACGTGCCCCGGGCACCAGTCGGGCAGCCATAGGAAGCACAAGCGGCACAATAGGAGCAGCCGGGCCGATCCAGATATGGCCTCGAGTTGATCGAACGTGGTGTGACAAAAGGATGTAGACCACGGCGGTGACAGACCTCTTCGAGCGAGTCGACGATTCGATGAGCGGCAAGCGGCGGCAAGGGATAAGGCGTCGAGCGAGGTCCTTCGAAGGGGTTGGCTCCGGCCAGCCCTGAAACCCCGATTATGGCTTCAGCACGCGCGTAATACGGCTCCAAAGTCTCGTAGCCAAACGGCCAATCGGCGAGCTCGAAATCCTCGCCATGGGTCCCAAAACGGCTCGCCATGCGGAAATCATCCGGGTGGAAGCGGAAGTAATAGCCACCCATATGTACCGTACCGCCGCCGACGCAGACGGCCGTCCAGCCGAGGTGGCTGCGCACCGGAGTGGTGGTCGTGCGAGTGGTGATGAGGTGCGGGTCAAGCTCCGGCGAGGGCGTGAATTGACCCGGCAAGAGGCCGCCATCACGTCGGTAGTCAGAGCGCTCAAAGCGCGGCCCTTTCTCGAGCACCAACACGGAATGGCCCGCCTGAGCCAGCGCCCAAGCCATGGTGCCGCCGCCGGCTCCGCTGCCCACGATCACCGCGTCCAGCATGGCGCGGAGGCTATCACCGCCCGGCTCATCGAAGAAAAGCACTTGAGGTCGAGCTCGTCGCTTCGGCAATAACGGCTTGGCAATGAAGGCCGGGCAAAGAAAAAAACCCCGCGGAGGGAAATCGCGGGGCGTTGGTATGCCGAAAGGCAGGATGCAGTGTCCCGCTGCATCCCTGAGCTAGCAGCGTGGGGCTGCTCTGCGGAAAGAAGCTGAGCCATCAAAGAGAGCTGCTTTCCGCAGGGCAAAGACAGAGGCTTTGCAGAAAGAGTCTGCCAAGGACGATACGAGAAGGAGAAATCTTCTATTTATCGAGAAGTTTCTGCGCTTAGGACATTCGGCGATTGCGCCATATTCTGGAAAAGTCCTCAAATCTATCTCTTTTCACAGACCGACTGGTCGGCGCATCTGCCACCCTTTGAGGGGGCAATGGAGCCCATCCAACCCAGGAGGTCTATATGTTCATTTCTCGCAGAACCGTCATCGTCGCGATCCTTCTCACCCTCGTGGCGCAACCGGCCAGCGCCCTGCCAAAGCCGCAGCTCGAGTCGTGGCTCGAGCCTGTTGGTCAGCTATGGCAGGCGGTCGCCTCGATCTTCGAAGCCGACGCTGAGCAAGATGCCGAGATCCCGTCTTCGCTGACGGAAGAATCCCTCGGTTGGATCGACCCCTCCGGGTTGAATGGCGAAGCGCCCTCTGGAATCTCGAATGAGAGAGAAGAGAAAGGGGAGGCTGAATTCCACGGCTGGATCGACCCCTCGGGCGACGCCAACGCCTCGAAATAGCCCGCGCGACCTAGGTCGCTAGCGGCGCCGAGATGCGTTGGCGAATCTCGTCCAAGGCGTCCCGGCGCACATTCACTTGCCATAGCTGCATCGCATCGAGGAGTAAGGGGTCTTTGCTCAGAGAGGGCAGCGCTTCAAGAGTTTTCTCTCGCACTCCGTGGGCACCATCGGCTTCATCGGCCTCGAGCAACGTGACCGCCAATTCCAAGGCCACTTCAGCCAATTCCACGGGAGCTTCCAGGCGATGGAAAGCCGTCCACGCCCGCTTCAAGAGCCGGATGCTCTGAGGCAAGAATTGCAAACGCCGGCAGAGGCTGCCTTCGAGCCAGAAGAGATTCGCCTTGAAAAGAGTCGTTCCCGGGCTACTGAGCCGCGCCTTGCGTACCCATTCCACGGCACCTGCCGCCGCGGTGACCGTCATCCTCGATTCCAAGCGCATCATATTGCCCAACGCCGCCTGCATCGCGCGTTCCGCACGCGGACCTGGGACACCTGACACCTCGAGCAATGCCTGGCCGAGATCATTCGCGGCCAGCGCACCGTCACCAGCCAGCCAATGCCATCCGGCACGCAGCACCAGCGCGTGGCCCAAGCCGACCCGATCACCAGCATGCTCGAAGAGAATCAAAGCCCGCTCGAAATGAGGCAGGGCGTCAGCATTGCCTGTTTTGGCCAGCAGATTGCCATAACGATAATGCAGCTCAGCTTCGAAGCGAGGGTAAAGCGCGCCTTCCTCGGCGACTTCGAAAGCCATGCGATAGAGCCGTGCCGCCTCGCTGAGCCGGCCCACCCGCCGGCAGGTCGAAGCGTAGACCGCCAATGCAAAAACGCGGTAGCCACGCTTAGCCACACGACTCGTGAACTCCCCTTGGCGCTCGCCGACATCGATCAAATCCACCAGCCCCGGCGCGTGCCGGGCTAATTTCACAGCGTCGGCAGGAGTGAGAAAAGCCAACGCCTCGCAACGCTCGAGGTAAAGCTCGAGAAAGGGCACCGTCCAATAGATATCGCGCCCGAGCACCTTCCCGGCGTTGGCCGGGGATATATAGCGCATCCGAGATCGCGCTTCGCGCTCGAGGCGAGTCAGCTTGGTCGGCATCTCATGCGAATGGTCTCATCAAATCGTCTGCTTTGTCGATGATCGGGACAGATCGCGTGTCGCCTATGAGTCGCCAGAACATGAAAATCGACTCTGGCTTATCCCGCTTCCAAGCGCTCAGCTCTCGGTCTAAGAGTGGCTTGGGTCGAGATAGTCTCAGCAAATCATGGCGAATAAATTACGCGTCGTCGTCGCTTCGGGCAACCCGGTCAAGCATGAAGCCGCCCGCCGGGGCCTGGCCCTCGCTTATCTGGATTGTCATATCGAGATCGAAGGTGTCTCCGTGCCCTCAGGCGTCGCTGAGCAACCGATGACCGACGCCGAAACGCTCGAAGGCGCCAGCAATCGAGCCCTCGCCGCCGCCCAAGCCCAAGCCAGCGCCGATTTCTGGGTCGGTCTCGAAGGCGGTATCCAAGAAGTGGACGGCGATCTTTTCGCCTTTGCTTGGGCCGTTCTATACGGTCCCGAAGCGCGCCAGGGCCGCGCTCGCACTGCCGCCTTCCCCCTGCCACCCGAAGTCGCCGCGCTAGTCCGCCAGGGTGTCGAGCTCGGCGAGGCCGACGATCGCATCTTCAAGCGGCAAGGCTCGAAGCGGCAAGGCGGTGCCGTTGGCATCCTGACCGAGGGTCGCCTCTCACGCGCCGACCTCTACGTCCCCGCCGTCGTCTTGGCGACCGTGCCGTTCCTGCAACCGCAGCTTTATGCCTGACTCTTGATACTACATGCCTCCGAGTTCGGCGCGGTTCCGATGATGGTGTCGCCAAGTCTGCGCAAACGGCGATATCCGGTCATCATCGGTCAAATATAAGTGATCTCTCCAGAAGTGCATGGCACTTCTGGAATCGGCGTTTCTGGAATCGGAATACGGCCCAATTTTGCTCGATGTCTCCAGAAGAATCATGAAAAATTGACGCCACCTGCAAAACGCAGCGCGGGTTTGCGTCTTTATCTCAC